>JAQMYM010000033.1:4381899-4399335 GCA_030014255.1 Parauchenoglanis ngamensis
TGTTGCTTCATAGTTTGAGGTATTCAGTATTGTTTTACAATGTAGAAAACAAACAAAAAAAAAAGAAAGACCTACGAAAGAGAAGGTGTGTCCAAACTTTTGACTGGTAGTGTATGTATGTATTATTATACATATTATACATATATATTTTATATATATATATATTTTTTTTTTTTTTTTTTTTTTTAAACTGACTATGTAAATATGAATGCTTCAGGAGTTACAGACAGACATAGTATGTCCAAGCCTCATCCCAAACACAAAGCCCAGTGGCCTACTGTTGAAGAGAGCATTGGGAGGAAAAAATGAGACAAATAAGCACTTCAAAGTCTTTGGCCAGTGGTGCACTGCCACAGCGAAGCCAGAGTCTCCATTAATGCACAGCCAGGTGGATTTCTTTATTCCCCCCCCTTCCTGGATCCAGCTCAAGTTGCTAATCCCCTTGTGAGGCCCCCTGACTGCTGCCAGGTCCTCTCCTTCCCCCTTTGTCTTCCCTAATTCTCTTCCTTTTCCCCTGTCCCAAAACACCCCCACACACATGCCAGGTGATTGTCCTATGTAGACGTCTTTTTCTCCTTATTCTGGATAGCACCAACTTTCTTTGTTCCCTTTCAAAAATGAACTTTGCAAGCACTGGTTTTGCAAGTTGATGCCATTTTTTCTCTTTGTGTATGAGGGTCCTAGTGTATGTCCTACTGTTTGTAAAAACAATTTAAAGTGTTAAACTTCTGCATGTTAATTCTTGCTGTGTAAATGTCAAATCTTAAATCTAAATGTTATATCAAAATATAAATGTTATATGGTCAATCTAAATGTTACATGTTAAAACTAAATACCAATAAATATAAATACCATATAATAATAAAAGCTAAAAACAATGCTACCTTTGGCTGACTTAAAAAAGCCAGAATGAATGTGGTATCCTTGAGTGATATCAAAAGAGATTAAAGTGTTAGATATTTAAATAGAACAATTTTGAATGTTCACACAAAAATGGTTAAAACATTTACAAGAAAAAGATGAGGCCTGGATGCTAAGCTAAAGCCTCTGGAATCATTCATCTCTGTTCATTTTTTAACACCCTTAACTCACACTGAGCCATGCTACTGACACTTTAATCTCTTTGGATATCACTCAAAGATACCACATTCATCATGACTGAAGCTGAGGAAAATCCACCTTCTTGAACAGCACTCATTCATTGGCAGCACTAGCATAGTTGGAATTCCCATGGCTACTATGAGCAAACATTTAGCACAAGTTTTGTTTACCCGTGTTTGCTTTCATGTGTTTTGGACTCTGCCTGTTTTGACCTTGTGTTTTGAATACTCTTGGATATACTGTTTTCTGATCGCTCGACCATTGTTCTGTTTTTGGATTACTCTCATGCCTGTCGATTTTGTACCTTTGCCTACCTCGTGTGTTTAAATAAACTAATGAGTTTCACTATGCCGTCTCCTCACCTGCACTTGTGTCCAACCACACCTCGCAGACGTGACAGAAAGCTTCGCCGCTACCAGGACACAGCAGGAGAACAGGGAGACTACCGGATGCACACCATGCCGTTATTTTTCATGCAGCGGATAGGGCTGGACATTCCTTCACTGTATGACGGCGTGGAGTTTCCCCCGATGGCTTTTTACTCCAGTGCCAGCTCTTTTTTAAGGTTCTGCTGGACCCTAAGCCCGTGGATGACATCTAGGTGGGGTGCATGATTCGCTAGTTAACTGGGCCCGCACGCATATTCGCGGAGAGCCTTATCAGCATAGAGCACCCGTGCCTCATGAACCCCACGGATTTTGGGGACATGCTCAAAGCGTTCTATAGGGCCAGAAGAGTATTCTGGCAGAGCAAACAACCCCAAGAACATTTTTGGGGGGGGGCTGATTACACTGAGGAGCTGTTCCAGCGAACTAACCCAGATACATTCAGTGACAAGTCAATCGTTCCAGGGCCCCCTCCAGTGGCGGAAAAAGAGGCTGAAAGGGAGGCTACTGCTCCGGAACCCGTGCCAAAGCCCAAGTCCAGGTCCAGGCGGAAATCCAAGTTCAAGTCGGTGCCAGAGTCAGAATCCAAGTCCAAGTCGGCACCAGAGTCCGAGTCCGAGTCTGAGTCCGAGTCTGAGTCCAAGTCTAGCTCCAGGCGGAAGCCCAAGTCAAAGTCCAAATCCAAGTCTGCTTCTGCACCAATGCCTCAGTCCGAGTATGGATTACCACAAGGGTCAGAAGCATTTCCAATCACTGTTTCTCCCCCAAAGCCCGCCACTGTTCAAGCCAAAGTCGCTCACAAAGAGACTGTCCAGTTCATGGCCATAGAGACTGTCCAGTTCATGGCCACAAAAACTGGTCATGTTAAAGATGGCAGTTCCCATCAGCACCTGCTCCCAGCCACAAGGACTGCCAAGGGGAGACAGGTGCATCTCGTTATGAACTAATCATGTCATGTTTAAAAGAACTCTCAGTGGCGCTTCAAATTCGCGAAGCTTTAGCTCACTCTCGCGCACTATTGCCAAGCTGTTTTGTTTACCCATGTTTGCTTTCATGTGTTTTGGACTCTGCCTGTTTTGACCTTGTGTTTTGGATCCTCTTGGATATACTGTTTTCTGATTGCTTGACCATTGTTCTGTTTTTGGATTACTCTCATGCCTGTCGATTTTGTACCTCTGCCTGCCTCCTGTGTTTAAATAAACTAATGAGTTTCCTCACCTGCACTTGTGTCCAACCACACCTCACAGATGTGACAAGTGTCTTAAATCTCACATATGTATGTGTGAGCTGCCTATTCTTTGCATTGATGGTACCCCTGATCCATTCTTGGAGTGTGAGAATGCTGTTTGTAATACTGATCTCATTGAATGTGTATTTTGCTCATCTGCAGGTATGAATGACTGTTGATCCTTTGCCATAGAAATAATTAGAGAAAATTTAAATCAGATTGTCTATGACATTTCTTTTATGAGCTGTAATGTATATGATGGCGAGGAATTGATTTTTGTAACAAGGTCCCTCCCAGGAATTTATTTATCATTAATCAGTCAATACAACTAATAATTTAACCTATTGTTACTTTTAAATATATTCAATAATATATTATATAAATATATATTTTCAAGAATGTCTACGTTAGGGTAGTCGCACTAAATCTATATGTGATATATTTTCATATTATTGTGAGGGTAACATACCATAAGATAACACATGTATGTTCCTAACAGAGTTAAGGGTATCTCTTAAAAAATAACACTTTATGAATCAGTTATTAGGCTTCTTCATACATGAACTGTATAATTTGGTTTGAAAAATATAATTTCATAACATTTTATAGGTTTTTCCTTCCTTGTAGTGATTTTTTTTTTTACCTGCTGATAAACAGAATTCATGAGGGATGATGCAAAATATGTTATTTAAAACTCAAGCTCATTGAATTGCTTGTGAAATTATTTTGGATTTTGTAAGAAAAAGACTTTTCCTTTTCAAAAAGGCTTATCCATATATGATGGTGTGTGTGGGGGGAAAATAAGTTGTTTAAAAAGGGTTGCCATAGAAACAAGTGCCGTGGTAACCACTGGCAGTTTGGCAAGATGCCAAGCAGTCACCATGGCAGTGCTGTCAGTCATGTTTGGGTGCTAAACATGTAGGTGGCACAGAGATTGGATGGGTGTAATAGGGAAGTTGGGAATTTATATTTTTATTAACTGGCTTTGACATAATGAATGTCAGTATGTAATTTGCAGTGAGAACAACATTCTTGGGCTGAGGTGACAGTATGTAAGGATGAGATTAGAGAGGGAGTGAGAAGTGAAGCTAGGTTACCTGACCACTACAGAATCAAAGCACTCCTGGAATCTTGGAGACAGGACAGACGGATGTTCAGATGAAATGAAAAGGCCTGTTTCAGAAACAGTATAGAAACAGAAAATTTATTTGCCAATGCTGCAAGTATGTCTAGAAGAACATCAAGAAAAGGCCTGGTGCATTATTCTTACAATAAAAATATTGGTTATATTGGTTTTCAGTGAAGCAATTACTGTATAATATGTAACAAAATATAATAACATTACATGCATTGCAATACTGTAGCAGCACTCCCAACATTAATTTGTGTATGGAATAGCTATAATTTTGTAGTCACTGAGAGCATCACTCTGTATTTAATATTTAATTTAATATTTAATTAACTTTATGTAAAATTTTCCACTTAAATGTTTTTTTTAAATACTTACCTTCCCTCAAACAATAATCTTCATTTTCATACTACGTTTGTTTCCCAAACATGTTATACCAATCATTATTTTTTAACATATTCTAATATTTTAGAATAATAAGGAAGACATTTAAACTACAATATAACATATGGAATTAAGCAATGACCAAGTGTTAAACAAAGCTTTGTGAACTTCTCATTTAGCTTCACAGTGTCACTACCTAAGAGGCTTTTCCTTTGGTATGCAAGTGACCAAACGGGCTGTATACTAGTCGGCTGCTTATCCTAAGTTCTTAATGAAGACTACTTGTTTGGTGTACACAGATTTTATTTAAATCTAGCAAAAACTACTTGTACTAAAAAAGTGGCTCATGACAACATAGTTTCAAATACAAGTAAGTTTAGAGGCAACCACCAACAATGAGTTAAAATCAGTAACTCTAGGGCTTAAGAGAAAAGCATTCTCCCTATCATTGGGAAATTGTGAGTTCAAATCGTGGTGATGCCATAGACACCTATGGTCAAGAGCTCAAGAAAGCAAGATTGGCCTGTGGAAGGAAGGGAGGGGTGGCTTACTCTCTCTCCCCAGTCAATCACAGCAACTCTAGCTAATCACAGGTATCTGTGAGCACATGTATACAGAAAGGGGTGCTTTCCACCGACTGTGTTGCACTGCCCCGGTGTTACATATGTGAGCAGTTCGGAAATCCAGTTCACCTGGCTGGCCTCACATGCCTCGGAGGAAGGCTGATAATAGCCTCACACTCCCTCATTGGTGGTGTCATCTGGCAGGGGGGACCTATCTGATGGGTGAGAATTGCACACAACTAAATTAGGGACAAAATCAGGAAGAAAAAAAAATTACAGTATGTCCATTTAAGTACTTATCTCCTCAAGTGTCTTCTATTCCTCAGTCAGCACCTTACATTATAAGATCATCTCCTTCCTCATAACAGTTAAATATCCAGATATCCCATAGTCCTCAGCTTCTTTTGGATGCAGAGATATAATCCCCATATCTCCTGGTACAAGTGAGTAATAATCAGCTTGTTTCCATAATGCATAGACATCTGTCTGCACATATACACAGTTATGACTGCCTCAACATCCATCGAGTGCCCTGACACCTCCTGCAAAGTAGCAATTCCCCCTGAATATCAAGAATATGTTAAGGTGTATAGTAAAGCCTCCAAAGCTAGTGGTCTGCCTCCCCACTGTCCCTATGATTATGCCATTGACCTCATACCTAAAACCAGACTCCCTCAAAACCACATCTACCCTCATTCTGTCACAAAAAGCCAACAAATACAGTAGTATATTGTGATGACTGCAGGCCAATGGCCCTTGCACACATGAACAAAGTGTTCTTTGCCATGCTGGTTCAGTGGTGCTGAAAGGACAGCAACGCCACTGCCACGTGGAGATGGTGCTGAAAAGAGCTCTCCCCACCAGCACCCAAGTTATAAAGGGGCAGGGCACAGCACCTCAATGCAGCTGGAGCTCATTAATTGACCTTCTTGCTCATCCTCTAAGAAATGCCAAGAGGATATAAAAAAGCCTCTGGTCATCAGTCAAGTGAGTAGCATTGGACTCCAGCTCCAAAGACTCACTCTTCCTGACAGCAGGAAGGACCACTGCTCCATGGTGTCTCCTGCCCTCGGCAGGCCCTCTGTGAATTCCCGCTTCCACCCCAGCATGACAGAACGAAGACTTCACCAGAAGCCTTTCACTCCCTCTCTCTCCCTTCACCCACGAACTTCCACTTTGTAAATAAAAGAGCACTTTCCTTGAACCTCAAGCTCTGCTTCCTGAATCTGGGTCCAGTCCTAGGTGTTAGAGAGCACCACACTGGTGGAGAATGCAGGCAGAGGATGCAGACTCAGGACTGACACCCCTTCATCCCCCCTTTGACCCTGTAATTCAACACCTACTAAATGTCACCTTACATCAGTCCCAGCTCTCCCAGGAGATGACACAAGGCCTTTATGCCACCACCCAGGAGCTTCTAGCACTCAGCAGACCACCATTGTCACCACCCTGGCCCCACCCAAGATGCAACAGCTTCCGATGTAGAAGCTTTCCTGGGGATGATCGAGAAGGTCACCATGAGAAAGCACTGGCCCCAGTGAGAGTGGTGCAATGCCCTAGCCCTGCTCCTCACTGGGGTGATGCAATTCACCTACTATACACTCTCAGATGATGATGCTGAAGATTACCCCACCCTAAAGAGTGAAATCTTGTGGATTGTGCCCACTGTGGATTGTCCCCTACCCAAGCAGCAGCTTAATTTCATCAGAGGACCTACTGACATGGTTGCGAATGAAGGAGCCAGATCATTGCACTCCTGTATATCACTCAAAGATGGCTCCAGTCTGAACAGCTGTTGTCAGCAGAGATTGTTGAGCATGTCACCATCAATAAATTTCTGTAATCCCTCCCTGAAGAAGAGCAAAAGGATGTAGGCATGAAAGCAGACAGAACACCGGAAATTGTCACAGCCTTGGAGTGTGCTCTCTCGACTCTCAACATGGGGAGAGGGGACAGAAGAGGACTGCCATCTAATTTTGGCCATGACTTCCACCGTCACCTGGGAACTGATCACTCAACACACCCTGATGAAAGCCTACAGAACCTGACTACTCAGCACCTCTTCAAGTCCTCAAGCCATGGCCAGCTGAATTCTTCTTCCTGTGCAATGCCATATGAGCTCTCTTGCACACCCTCTGTCTTTCAGTGCTCAGAGAAATGCTGGGAACATTTGTCACATCTTTGCTCATCATTTTGTGAAATCCATGTAAACCCTAAAAAAAAGTATCTCAACTTTAAAAAAAAAAACTTCTGCGCATCAAGGGTGAAAAGTGTAAATTCCATTTCTCAAAAATGTAATTTCTTGACTACATCCTTAGTTCCAAGGAGGTCTTCATAGACCAAAACAAGGTTTCTGCTGTTAGAGAGTAACCTGTTCCCACTACTATCAAAGAGTTCCAAAGATTTGATAATTTCTATAGAAGGTTTATCAGAGGGTTTAGCTTCATCACCAGTTCCCTAACAGCCCTTTTGAAAAAAGTTCCATGGAGAGTATAATTGGACTCAACAGATGACCAAGCCTTGCAATGCCTCAAAGAGGCATTTACAATGTTACTCATCCTAAAACATCTAGACCCAGCTAAGCCCTTTATTGTGGAGCTATCCTGTCACAGAGGTTCAGAGAGAAACCTAAGCTACACCCAGTGGCCTACTTCTGCAAAAAAAAAAAAAAAATGAATTCCTTCCAAACAAAAATATGATATCAGCAACTGAGAACTGCTGGCTATAAAACTAGTTCTGGAGGAATTGTGACACTGACTGGAAGGTGTCCTTCATCTATTCCTCATTATCACTCACTAAGAATCTTGAGTAGCAAAATACTGTCAAAGACTCAATTCCTGCTAAGCAAGATGGGTACTCTACTTCAGCAGGTTTAATTTTAGCATTTTGTTCTGACCTGGCTTCAAGAAATTCCATGTGGCTTAACTCTTTCCATATGCACCCTGCTCCTCCAGTGAACAATGTGAGGAAAATATCCTCCCAGAGTCATGTTTCATGTGTTCTCTCACTTGGGACCTGGAACCAAAAAATTGCATGTACTAATTGGCTTCTAAACCCTGCCCTGGCCTGCCCCAATCAGAAAACCTGTATGTACCCCCCGGTCTAAGAGAAAGAATGGTCACTTGGGCTCACACATCCCCAGACACAGCTCACCAAAGCATTCCTATAACTTACCAATTGGTCCTCAGTAAATACTGCTGGCTGAGCATGTTAACTGACATACACAAAACAACCTCCACCTGTACCACTACTATCCAAGCCAAGGATCCACAGACTCTGCCTGCTGGTAAACAAGTACTATTGCCAATTCCACAAAACCCCTTCTCACCCTTTGCACTAGATTGACATGAGCCACCTCCAAGTCTCCCAAGGAAACACTGCTACTATGGTCATTGTCGATCAATTTCCCATGTCAAGCCACCTGATTCCCCCTACCAAGTCTACACACAACCTCTGAAACTGCAGCTCTCCTGTTCAATCACATATTCAGATATTCCATCAATATTTTGCACTGAGCAACTGGTAGGTTGGAGAAATGTGCCTAAGTTATAAGCTGGATGCAGACATGTGTTGATACATAGGGCAATAGAACTGAGCCCATGAATAAACCTCCTATAAAAAATTGCCAAGCCCAGGGATCCCTGAATGTCTGAAGATGCAGAAGTTATATTGCTCCAGTCCAAGAAAAATGGGAACAAGGGTGTTTAAATTGGAGCAAGGGTTTATATATACTACCAGTCAAAAGTTTGGACACGCCTTCTAATTCAAATTTTTTCTTTATTTTATTACTTTAAAAGAGACTGGATAATGATGGACTGTTGCTTCTCTTTACTTAGTTGATCGGCTGTTGACATAAAAGGTTATTAGTGGAAATTCATTCCTTCTTATTGCATTTGAGACCAACAGTAAATTATAAATGATAAAAATACAGAAAACAGCCCTATGGAACAACTATAGTAATCCATATTAACAAGGCACACGTGTTCACTGAAAAGCATTCCAGGTGACTACTTCATGAAAATGGTTAAGATAATACCAATTGTATCATCATGGTAAATGTTGGCTACTTTGAAAAATCTAAAATATGAAACATATTTTTATTTTTATTTTTTTAAATAATTTTTTCTTTACCACATAATTCAGTATGTGCCATACGTGTTGCTTCATAGTTTTGATGAATTCAGTAATGTTTTGCGATGTAGAAAGCAAAAAAAAATAAAGAAAAACCTCTGAAAAAGAGTAGGGGTGTCCAAACTTTTGACTGGTAGTGTATATAAAGTATATACAAACTACAGGTCCTAAACAGCAGTAGGTAATTCATATAACATACCAATGTATGCCAGTACCTGCCAGGCCTCTGTAGTTTTTTGCGGCGTACATCCTTCACCACAGCCACAAATTCACCCAAGTAACATGAAAGTGTTCAGAAGTTGGCCACCACCAATCAGACATAAGCAAAACACCCAGATCAAATATTACTTCAGTACAGTGAGCAATTAGTTTTGGATAAACAAAAATAAATAAATAAATAAATAAATAAATAAATAAATAAATAAATAAATAAATGTTGCAGGCTTAACTGATTAAGGCAAAGCTAACATTCAAAATTATAAGCAATCACAAAGAATCACAAGTTCCAATTAACTGTTGTTTTGTGTCACTCATAGTCTGTGTGAGAATATAGCTAGCACTAATTTGATCTGAGCTTTCATTGCATATCACACACAACCCTCAGAGGACAAGAGGATGAGTTCTATTCTTTGCTGTAAATAAAACCTATTTCAAAGGCTGCTTGAGCATTCACTGTGGGGGAATCAACCCTTCCTGTATATTAACTTTCTTTTGTTTTGCATAATTATGGCTGCTTGGCATAATTTAGACCTTTCAACTAGAATGTATGAAAAGCACCTACATTCAAAGAGTAAAGTTGATCAGTTGGTGAAATGTTGTATACTCTGCAGTTAGAGTCCACTACCAAGAATTGCTTCTATGTTAAGATACAGATTCTAATAATGTAATGTACTAAAAGCATTAGCAATAATTATGCATAACCATATTAATTGAGTGAAACTTAACCTGACTCAGAGAGACTTTGATATCTTGTTACATAACTAACTGACAGACATAAGATAAAAATAAACACACACTAAGAGAGCATGTCAGATGTGGTTTAATCCTTAAAAGGAAAGTACCACATTTTTCATGCCAGTCTATAGCTACTGCATTTATAGTGTTTGTGCAATTACCAAGGACAAGAAGTAAATACTAAATGTGGATACTAAAGATACAACCACAATTAAGTTAGGCTCATACTACTGATCCTGTTACCAGTACAAAATAATTTGGAAAAAAGAGCAAATTATGCATAAATGGGATAATTAGATAGATTACAATTTTAAACAAGGATTTATCAATATGTATTAGAGAATATGTATTATCACTTATCAATTAAGCATCATGGTTGCAGTATATAGGGTTTTGATAAATAAATAAATAAATAAATAAATAATAAATAAATAAATAAAAGCTCTCAAGGTGGATGTGTAGTGGAGCCTTTTACCAGAACAGCCTTTATTGAAAAATATTCAGCCCCTTCCCCCACCTACCCTTCTACCCCCTTTCGATTGGCCCCACATTGGTAATGCCTGACTGACCACAGCACCCCTTAAAGGGACCAAAGGTCAGGCAAAACAGTCTGGTGTCATGGCAACCTGGCTGCTACCAACCAGACTAACTGAAAGGAGGTTTTCAGGATAGGTCTATCAAACAAGGCTCAAAACCACTTGTAGGCTTTCAAATGGGACAGAAAAACAATTCATAAATGTCCTGTTCAAATAACTCGGTGAGCAGCAAACCATAAATTTTTTTCTGTATCTTTATTTGTAGTATACAATTTTGAATACTGCATATTTTATTTATATAGGAGATATTTAGCTATGACTCAAAGCTATTTTCACAAAGTTATTTATTTATTTATTTATTTTTATTTTCTATCCAACGTTGATAGTGTATATGTAAATTTGTAATAGAATCAGAATCAAACATACAAAGCTTTTCAGAAAATTACAAGATTCCAGAAATTCAATACAAAGATACAAGAAGTGTTATTTGATTAAATAGCTGAGTTATTAGTTAATGTAATACTGTGTGTGTTACTTTGTGTAGAGCTATTCTATTTGAGTGTGTGTGTTTGTGTGCATGCATGGGGATGTGCATGTGTGAGAGAGAGAACCAGAGACAGAGAGACTGATTTTTAAATAAAACTTTAATTATATTAAAAAAAAAAACACACACATAAGTTAGTAAAAGCATTTCATCATAAGGAAGAAAAGATAAAAGCATGCATGAGAGAGAGAGAGAGAGAGAGAGAGAGAGAGAGAGAGAGAGAGAGTTACTGTTCTTTTTGTGTGCAGTCAGTGTGGGAAGGATGGTTTATCGGATAAATTGAAGATAAATGCATTTAGATCAATAACATAGTAAAGAGATATGTGTAAGACTGAATGAGTAAGTGAGAGAGAGACAAAGACAGAGAGAACATTTTCACCTTAAATGCATGTTTTTAGTCTGCACACTATAGATATTTTGAAATGAACTTAGAAGAATCTAAGAGGTGAGAGAGGAAGACCGAGAAACCAGAATTAGTTGAAGGAGAGAGGGGGTTGAAAAAACACATTCGCTACACCTTGACATTTAACCTTTGACTGACTGGTTTTGAGCTTTTGCACTCTCTGAGAGGGCAGACAAGCTTCAAGTTAGAAAATCATCTCAAACTGTTGAATGAACATTACCATATCAACTTTTCCATGGCTCACCATCTATTCCCCCTAAAAGTCTCAATTTCAAGCATACTGTTAAAAAGGAGTAGGTATAACACACACATGCACATGTACACACATTTACTATTCTGCTTCTTCAATGTGTACAATGGATGTGTTTAATTTTGTTCGTGTTTGTGATATTTTAAGGTCGAGAAATTCACAGGATACAGTGCTCATAATTAGTAATGCTTATTGATCATTTAACCATTATACACAATTTGTCAGGAAATACAGAATGGTTGCTTGGAAACAACATTATATTTTATATAGGCTTGTGTGTGTGATATTTCCTCTTAACCAAAAATATTCTTGTGCTGCAAGGTGCACAAAATACACCCTTAATCCTTAACCAGAATCCTTTTGAACATGTTTATGCAACTATTTAGGGTAGCTTCAGCAGTAAATGATTACTTAAACCAGAAATCAAAAAGTAGGCATTTTTAAGTCATTTTGACCTTGTGATGAGAATTTATCACAGCACCACCTACCATATTTTCTGTTTTTGCCAGTTTCTTGCTGATCTTGACTTCTTCTACCACTTATATTTTAAAACATTCTCTCAGACCAGTTTGATGACTAATTAGTTTTATAGATTGCTGCTTCATAACAAGTATTGTTGAATGCGGAACAGTAGTGATATAGCTTATTTCTGTCTTCTGAAGCTTTAGATAATATTTGTCCATAGATGCTTTAATGACAAGCCTTTGGTACATCAGGAAAATAATTATCCATATATGTATGCAACCAGTATTAGCAACCACTATGGCTTTTGTTATACAGGCAACTTACAGCCCAGTTTTGTGTTCACTATTTGTTCACTATGTCCTGCCTATGTTCCCTATTTATCTCACCCCCCTCCAACTTAAATTGAAAACTTCATTCAAATACTAAGTAAATAAACAGAATTCATTTTCAGTAACAAACTCAATTGCGGCTACTAAAGACCAGTTTAATTCAATTTAGTTCAATTAAATTTTATTTATATATTATCACTTTTAACAATGGACATTACCACAGAAGCAGCTTTACAGTCTGGATAAAATCTTACTTTAAATTGCTCCCTTTTACACTGAAGCTTTTATGAAATGCCTTAAGATGTGGACATGGTTGTATTTTAACCAGCATTTAAATCTGGGCCAGCTGTGAAATACACCCTAAAACATCTGTCTAAGTAAGTAAGTAAACTGTCTAAGTAAAACATAAACTCCAAAGAAATAAACATATCATCATTAATTAAAATAACCAATTTATACAACCATAATATGGTGTTCGGATACCAAAGGCATTCTCAGTCAAATGAGCACATTACAGATTATTATGCTGCCTTTTAACTTCTTTTGCATGACCTTTTTTTGATGCATTACATTTTGGAATGCTTTTAGAGGATGATCTCAAAATTATTAAATGATAAAATATGTGAACAAGTCTGGCCATTCTCTGATAATTTTTCTCATCAACAACATGTTTCTGTTGGATCAGCAGTTATAGAAATATTCAAACCAGCCCATCTGGCACCAACAATCATCCCACAGTCAAAGTCACTGAGATCACATTGTTCCCCATTCTGATGGTAGATTTGAACATTACCTAAAGCTGTTCGCCTGTATCTGCATGATTTTATGCAGTGCAGTGCTGCCACATGATTCACTGATTAGATAATTGCATGAATGAGTATATGTACATGTGTTACTAATAAAGTTTTGAATAACCATATACTGTTTTATTTCAAACAAAGACAACACAATATCACATTAATCTTGTACTTCATATAGTTCTTTGTTTCTGACTGATCGGTGCACAAGGTTGGAGTGTCATTCTGTCTGTATTGACCTTCAGAAAGTCCTTCACACCTTCATTGACTTTCAGAAAGCTTTTGCTTTAATACTTTTTGATCTCTGCATAGCTGAATGTATAATGCATATAGGCATTCATTTTGAGTGTACATTTTGGATTGTTGGCATTCAAAATAAATTGCATACACTCCTATCTTCATGTTTGTGACACTAAAACTAAAATGTTGCCATAAAACATGGTCAATTATACTATAGACAGAACCATGGTCTGTTTGGCCATAATGGTGCTATCAGCAAAATTGGTTGCATAATTTGTTGAATGTGCTGCAGTGTCATCCATAACATGACAGGGTTAAAGCATAAAGTCATCAATTTGGCTAATCATGTGCCAACGCATTCTACACAGCAGTTGGAATGTGTAAATATGCATTCTCAGTTCTGTGGTTACAAATCTGTCATGTTTGTTCACCAGTCACATCAATCTGTTTTTTGTAGCAGACATAACAGTAATTTAAGAAGACATTTAAGTCCCTCATATCAAAAATCGTGTGAATTTGAAAATAGATTAAAGTTGGCTTGGTTCTTGCACTTCTGTGGAAAGGACCCCTGTGTTTGGAAGTGGCCAACGGTGAACTTTAAATGTACTGTGTGTTCAGTAATCACTAGTGTTTCTGTTAACAAACTCCAAATCTCTAATTGCAGATGGATGAACTATCTCCCATTAGCCAAGTTAATTCAGGAACATCGGAATACCCTGGAAGTATCAGAAAACCATGCTTTCAATCATGCCCTTTTTGACACAAAATAGCCTGTGTTCTGTGATGCTGTGGTGCCACCAATGTGGTCCCTGCTACATCCTCTCTTTGAAACCAAACTCTATGCGAATGTGCTGGCACATATGAGTGGTTAAGGACAATCTGTTGCATCATGTCTTTTGTTCTTGTCTCAGACAGAAGGACGTGATCTTTTAATGCATCCTGGGCCTGTGCATCAAAGGCCTGTAAATGTGGCAACAGCAGCTGGTGCAATGTGTTTTTATTTGGCTCCATCATGATAAAAAAAATTGTCAGTGGTAAGAACATGGTAAATATTTTTACCAACATTTACAAACAGTTACCACACAATTGCAACAAACCAAACTCCTCAGCCGCTTTAACAGCCCCAGTAATTTGTTTGAAATACTGTCTGTAAGATGTCTGTGACTGCTCAGAGAATAATTTCTTTAAGGGCCAATAGCAAATGTAGCACTGCATAACCATTGTCAGTGTGTCAGATGATTTACAAACCAATATATTAGCTCAATATTCAAGTTGTATGTATCACAGCTTTAAGTGCAAAGCTTCATCAGCCTGTACTACTAAGTAAGTGGCCAGCCTCTGTTTACTGGAGGTAATGATCTCAAGGCTAGAGTTTTTGCCTCTGTCATATCTCAACTTCAATACATTCTTAAAATGCATTTGTTTGTTTGTTTGCAGAAAATAAGTACCAAAAATGTATATTAAGTTCAAACCCCTGAAAGTCTAAGTAACATAGTAACAATTTGTCAGTGCCAGACATACCCTCAGGATCAGACATAACAAACTGGTCATCAATCTCCATGTACAAAACCTGAGATGTAAACATCTGCTCTCCAGTTGCATGGCACTCTTTTGATCCTGTCTCAAATAACGCACTGTGTATCATTTGCACCTTCTTCCTGTCTCTCCTGGTCAAAGATGGCAGCCTTTATATAACAGTATCTGCTATACTGCACATTTGCCAAAGGGACATAACACTGCAAAACCAATGTATTATTGGATATTGTGTCTGGTAAGTTTATCAAGAGGATTGCTCAATGATCTCATACCCATGAGTAGTTTAATAATTGCAGTGTTATAAAATATACTTATAAAATATACTATATAAATTATCACTCTGCTTTCTTTAAAAACTCCTAAGCATATTTAAAGGCATGTGCTGCACCCAGAAACTATATTTATTATCATATACTAGTATCACAGACTAATGTTTATAAAATAACAAATAAAGGTCTCTTTATCAATGTATATCCATTCATATATTCATTAACTTTGCCCAATTATCCGTCAGGGTGGTGAGGAGGCTTGAGACAATCCCAGCTGACTTCAGGTAAGAGCCAGGGTACACCCAGGGCAGGTTGAAAATCCACAGGCCATCACTGCATCTCATCATACACAACTATCATCTTGAGTGCATATAACAGAAAAATTATATGGCATACCTATGATGCCTTGCTATAGATTGACGGCCTGCCCAGGGTGTACTCTGCCTCTCAAGACAGCTGGGATTGGATTCAGCTTCTCCACGACTCTGACCAATAAGTAGTATAGATAATGAATGGATGAATGAATGGATGGATATCAGTAATATCAAAACAGATTCAGTCAGGGTGGGTTTTTTGTTTTGTTTCACAAGTAAAGTGCTTTGCAGTGGAAGAGTATATGAAACAACAAAAATAAAAATAACTTGCATTTATATAACACACAGTCAGACACACTGTCTCTTCCCTTTCATGGTCTACCCTAATAACTCAAACATTTAGATCTAAGAGAGGAGGAAAAGAATAAAATTTAGAAATGCTGGGGCTGTGGTGATGGAGGTAAAGACAAACTAAAGAAGTAAAAACAAAGGTAGAGATGTTGTCTATTAATAATGAACTGAAGAATTCACCACAATCTACTTGACTTCAGAAAATTATGCAAATACAATGCTACTTTACACATGCTAAGCAAACACTACTACTGCAGCTATACAGATTTTCTGCCAGACAATCTGTTCATGTAAATTCATACAGACATCTGTGAATGTCTGCACAACAACAACAACAATAGGGTAGAGTGTGGTAAGAGGTCCATGTTTTATGATGTGAGGTATTTCTTAAAAAGTTACTGCTCAATGTGCAGTTAATTGATTTTGATTTTCCAGAGAATTATTATCTCTTACCTTTTTTCTCAACTAAAATAACAATAATCATAAACAATGGATTAAAATGCATTTGGTATTTTTCTTGCATAAGTGGGGGTTTTGCCCCATCCCCAGTATATGAGCCTTTTACCCTGACATTAGAATTGTAGTTCTTGAAACATTACCATCACCTCATGTTATTATCATCATCATCATTGTTATCATCATCAACAAAAATAACAACACCAACAGATAAACAGAAGCAGGCATCATGGAGACAGTAGCAGATGTAGAGTTGGTGAAGGCAACAGCAGGGATTGTGGAGGCAACAGAAAGCATAGAGCTGGTGGAGGCAGCAATAGGTGTTGTGGAGGCAGCAGATGCTGCTGGATCAGAAACAGCTGTAACTTGCAATGGTGTAAAATCTGCCTCTGTAAAGATGGTGCTATTGTATGGCCATAGACTGCATGCAGCAATAGGTTGTATTCAGTAACATGACTTTTGCTTGCAAGTTTACTTCCGATGAATGAAGTGGTTGTCAGGCAAACCCATTTGGCCACTGTTATGTAAAAAGCTAGTGAAACCATCTCTGACTATTTTTGCAGTTTAGAAGCTAATACACGGTCAAGATACCTTCAGAAAGTTGCTCTTTGCAATGGGATAAATCCTTACACGCTATCAAAGAAAGATTTTTCCTGTGCATTGGAAAATTATCCATGCAGTGAGTTCCCCAACTACCTGGTGCTATAGACATCATTCTACATGGCAAAACAGATGAAAGTTTGGGAGAGCATGAAGGCATACAACTTTTTTATATGTGGCTGGGTTAAAGATCTGGGGCTCAAGACACTACAAGATAAATCCTGTGTTTTTTTGCTCGAGCAAATACACAGTTAAAAGTATGGACACACCTTCTCTTTCATAGGTTTTTCTTTTTTTTTTGTTTTCTACATTGTAAAACAATACAGAATACCTCAAACTATGAAGCAACACATATTCTGAATTATGCAGTACACAAAAAAGTGAAAAAAAAAAAAAAAATATATATATATATATATATATGTTTCATATTTTAGATTCTTCAAAGTAGCCACCATTTAGCTTGATGATAT
>JAQMYM010000033.1:4445911-4461056 GCA_030014255.1 Parauchenoglanis ngamensis
GACATTGTCTCAAAGCAGCTTCACAAAAGTATATAAATTCTGAATATAAACTTATACATTTATCTATATATATCCCTGTGCAAGCCTGTGGCGACGGTGGCAAGGAAAAACTCCCTGGGATGGCAAATATATCTATATATATAAATGTATAGATTCATAAGTTTATATTCAGAATTTATATATTTCCGTGAAGCTGCTTTGTGATGATGTCTGTTGTTAAAAGCGCAGTACAAATAAAATTGAATTGAATTGAATCTCCATAATAACAAAGACAAATACACCAGTTCTCAGTTTTTTTATGGTAGTCCATGATCTAAAGTTAATATGTAATTTAAAATGCTATTTACTAGAAAAAGCATCAGATAAAGAACCATAGATGCCTTTGTAACTGTAAAGTCTTTATCTATTAGTGTTAGGACTGGTGCAATTTATTTTTACAGATTTTTATTAACAACCTCTTCAACATAAAGAAGAAATCCTGCAAACGTTTGTGACTGTGCAGAAATGCTTTCATTTATTTTTGCACTGTCCATCCTTTAGACTCTCTGCAAGATGTTCAGGAAATGCAGGGCCATATTTATTAACTTTTTATTTGCTGGTTGGTGATCATAGTGCATGTAGATTGGATGTCCAGAAGATGTATTGGATGTGAGCACCAATGTGAATGTGACAACTATGTTCTGTAAATCTGTACATCTACCAGTCTAGCAAGAATACAGGGAAGAAATCAAAACATATGATTTAGTTTATTTAGGTTGGGCTTAGTCAGGTCAGTTGGGTTACAGTCCTGTTTGGGGAATGTGCTGGGATAGATCACTGTGGTACCTTTGACAGAAGGTTGCCTTAGCCACAGAGTCCACTTTACCTCCTAGAGCTTGGCTTTTTAACCAGGAGGAGGGTATAGAGTGTGTAAATGGAGTTGCTGATTTAAAAAACATGATGGCAACAAGATGTTAACTCAAGGAAAGCACATGCCTGGTTTTTGGTGGTTGGCTTGATGAGGCTTATTCTCTGTTTCCTCCTCTATACTCTTTCTCCTCCTTTCAGGAGACTGTGGCTACTGCAGTAAACAAGCTGCCAATTCTGCAAGTAACTCTTCATAAGCTGTCGGCCAGCCAAGTGATTGTACCCAGTCCTAGCTTAGGTGCATACAGTTTGTCATTTTTTGCGAAGCTGTCCAGCATGCTTCATGGGTAACTAGCCACTGTGCCATACATGGAAACAGGTGTAGCCATATCCCACATAAGGAAATATATAATAGTGTCATTATATGGAGATGGAGGTGGATGTAAGTGCAGATTTCATTTATTACAAGTGAAAACACAAAAAATGAAGAACATCCATCCATTTTCTATGCTGCTTACCTATTGCGGGTTAGCTGGAGCCAAGCCAAGCCAAGTTGAATTCGGTTGAGAAGAAGGGTACACCCAGGACAGGTCGCAAGTTGTCACAAGGCTAACACCGAGACAGACAACACCTGTGGGCAATTTAGAGTAGTCAGTTGATCTAAGTCACATTTCTTTGAACTGTTGGAAGAAACCTGCACAGGCATGGGAAGAACATGCAAAATACACACAGAAATGTTCCCAGTCAACCATTTTGTTTGGATCAAACATGGATCCACATTTGCACATGAATCAGGTGCAAATTGCTATGAGACATGAGTGTCATGGTCAGGTGAAGTGCAGTAGCTAATGGGAATCATAGTTCTGTCTTGTATGTGGTGCAACCATGACAAAAAAATCATACAATATTATTTGTTATGCTACTCATTCAAAAGTTAACATCCAGGTGATTATGCTACCAAATTTATATATATATAAATTTTTTTTGAGTTATTATTTGAGGAAGAAGCAAAAATAGGTGTTTTTTTAAATAATCAAATCATATGATATATGGACTTATGAATATAATTTGTTGTCTTATTCACAAAACTGAATTCATAAGCAGGTAATGCTTCAAAGACTCCCATCATATCAAAGACTCCCGTCTAAATATATGTTTCTGTCTTCCTCCTCTGTGTTTTTTCTCAGGGTTCCATCTATGCCCTCTGCATAAACTGCCTCATCAGCTTCTCCACTGGCTGTCTGCTCATCCTTATCATTGCCTTTCATTATAAAGACATCCGGGTGAGTGCTTCCATTTAACCTAACTCTCCTGTAAGAAACATACAGTGTATACATTTTAGCCTTACAATACACCTTAAAATGATAGAGCCTTCCATTGTGATATTAAGATCCACTCTCTCTGTGCCATAGTACTGTTAGCCTAGTGTACTTCAAGCCTGCAAAAGCAGAAGAGAAATTTAATTGAGAGTTTCAGTACCAATAAGATTACTATTCATTCGATAATATAGTGACTGATCAACTGATTTGAAAAAAATCTAACCAGATTTTCACATAAACAGTAGTTAAGGGGCTGTATATTACCATTTTGTATCTCCTCAGGCATTTTAAATTTGTTGCTCATGAATATCAGTGTACATGAATTAATGCTAGATGCTGATGTATCACATTGGTGTCTTGATGACATGCATGTTTTATTTTTGTCAGTGGTGTAATCATAGTCAGTGTACACAGCATTTCAGTGGTAAATGATATCGTAATATAATACTTCAGACCATCTAAAAAAATCAGTTATTGACTCGCCTTTCTGCCAGAACCATTTGAGTCACAGTGGTTACTGGGACAAACCATGTACTTCTTCAGTATTTATTTTTTTCCACATTTGTATTGGCACTAGTGTTTAAATTAAAAACCATGCTGTATAAATATTTAATGTTGTCTAAGTGGGACATGTAAAAAAAAATAACATGATTCAATACTGTGCAGCTGCTGCAGAAGCTCCACAAAAAGTACTTGCCTGTCATGTTGGTGGGGTTTGGCTGGACACATGCACAGGTAGGAGATGGCAGTAAAAAGAGAATGTGTTTATTAAACGTGCTGAGGAAAAGTACAAAATCAGTAGGCTGAAATCACAATACAGTGCAACGGGAAGGTGAAAGGCAACATCCAAACACTAGATAAACAGAGTCCAAAAACCAGAATAATGAACAACAACAACTGAGGGATAAACTAATGCTTCACAAAGTCTCTGTGATTCTGTGAGTCCTTTTAAACATAGCATGAATGTGCATGAATGAATTGGCTGCACCTGCATCCAATTGACAGTCACGTGATACAGGGCCTGGGAGTGTGTTGGCCATCTTGGCTAGGAGCATACTGGGAAATGTAGTCCACAATAGTAGCTCATGGCAGAAGTGTGGCGGATATAATCAGGAGCACGCCGGTGCTACTGCTGGAGTGCCCAAAAAGATTGCTCCTTGGGGGCCTGGACCCGTAGGTGTGGGCAAGGCACTGGGCTGGCTCGTTGACTGGAATGGACTCTGCAGCAGGGGAGGTCTCAGAGGCTGTGGAGACAGGCGTTGGCTATGTGTCTAGGACCAGAACTGGAGCGAGCCGTGTGACGGGAGAAGGCTGTGCAACTGGAACATATTCCACGATTAATATAGGCTTCTTGTCTGTGAAGCCTGGAGTTGAAACTGCCTCTGAGAATGGAACGGCCTCTGCGATTGTGACTTGGGCAGGCTGTACGACTGTGACAAGCTCTATTGCTGGCTGTAAAACTGAAAGTGACTCTGTGGGTTGAACATCAACAGGCTCTGTGGCTTTTACTGGAATAGGCTTTGTGGCTTTTACTGAAATAGGCTCTGTGGCTTGAACAGGCACAGGCTGTGTGGCTGGGACAGGAACAGGCTCTGTGGCCTGAATTGGAACTGTCTCTGCAGCTTGAATTGTTCTTGTGGCCTTAACACGAATAGTCTCTGTGGTCTTAACTGTAACGGTTCTTGTGGCTTGGACAGGAGTAGGCTCTGGCCCTGCAACTGTGGCTGAAGCAGGCTCTGGCCCTGCGACTGTGGCCAGAGCGGGCTATGGCCCTGCAACTGTGGCCGGCGCGGGCTCTGGCCCTGCTACTGTGGCTAAAGCGGGTTCTGTATCTTATGTCAGCTCAGACTTCGGTTCAGGCATAGTCATGGTCTCGTACTCAGGTGCAGACTTGGACTCAGGCGCGGACTGGGACTTGGTGACAATGTCATCTGCTAAGCCAGGAGTGCACTCTAGGGGGAAGCCTCCCTTTTGGTCTCTGGAGGAGGCTCTGGAGCAGTTGCTTTCTTTTTGGCTGCTGGAGGGGGCTCTGGAGCGGTAACCTCTTTCTTGGCCACTGGGCCTTGGAAGGGGCTCAGGCTACCTTCTTGAAGGCTCTGTAGAACCAGCCAGGTTTCTCACCAAAGTCCTTAAGATTCTGCAGGTACGGGTGCTCTATGCTGATGAGGTTCTCAAAAAACCTACACGTGGGTCCAGTGACCCAGCATATCATGCACCTCACCTAGATGAGGTCTGAAGGACTAGACAAGCTCTCCCAAAACAGATGGCAGTGGAGCAAAAACACACACAGATGTTACTTCAGCCATCCGGCTGCTCCATCTCCCACTGCTGTAGGAACAGAGTGGGCATGGTGGTCATAAACCCATCCTGTATCCACGGCGATCCTGCTGCGTCCCAGTTACGGTGAAGCATTCTGTCACGTTGGCAGGGTTTGGCTAGACACATGAACAGATAGGAGATGGTAATAAAGACTATGTGTTTACTGAACACCCTGATGCAAAAGTACAAAATATTAGTAGGCAGAATTCACAATACAAAAACAGAAACAAAGTCCAAAAAAAACAGAATAGTGAACAACAAAAGCTTGGCAGTAGCAGACACTGAAGGCTATACTAATGCTTCGCAAAGTCTCTGTGATTCTGTGAGTCCTTTTAAACGTAGCATGTGTGCATGAATGAATTGAATACACCCACAGCCAGTTGACAGTCACATGATACAGGGCAGGAATGTGTGTCAGCCATCTTGGCTGGGAACATACTGGGAAATGTAGTCCATAATAGTAGTTTGCAGCATAATGCAGAAGTGTGTGATGCTGCGCCATGAATGACGGATATAATCGGGAGCACGCCACGCATGGCCGAGTTCACAAAGCGCACTGTGTGTGCAGCGTGGGACAGATCATGACATTACCATATAAAACAGATTGTTTTTGTACTTGCGTTGATGTTAGCGTTCTTAGCGTTGTAGCAGAGAAAGTAATAAAGAATTGGAATTCACAAAATTATGATTGCAAATTATAATGCATTATGATGGTTTCTCCCAGTACACACAAAGCATATATGTGTATACATAAGCCTTTTTTGACACCAAGTCCCACAGTTTGATATTATTTGCACATACTCCTTAGAGCACAATCTTAGACTGGTTTCACAGTGCCTTGAAATTTAAAATCGGACATATTTGTAAATGAATGCGGACTGACAAATATTTTTACATTTATTTATCTACAAATTAAATGATAATTAATTAATTAAAATAAACTGAGTACAGAGTAAAGAGGTAAATGGTTAGCAGAAGAAACCACCTCAGAAGACACCTTTAACCTTAAGCCTTTTACTTGAAATAATTTTTGGATATTTTATTACACATTCATGGAAATTTTACAAGACATTATTGGAAATGTATGCATCTGGCACTAATATTGAGTTCTAATCCATGATGTAGTACAGGTACTATGGCTAAAGTATTCACAGAGGAAAGATAGAAAATCACTTTGGGCCTTCTGTAATTAAATAAAAAAGAGATGAAGTGGATGAAGGCCAAATAGAGGTGATTAGTGTGCTGACTGTTAAACCATGACTGTGTGTAATTCAATAAAGTGTATATCATAGCAATGTGATCTGCGAGTGCAGCCTAGAGATAGTGCAAATAAGTACAGAGTTGCTGCATTATCTTGTATGGCAAAAGTGCACAGACCAGTACAAAACAGCCTGCTGCTATGCAGTCAAACTGTAAGGTAAAGTAATTATTATTATTATTATTATTATTATTATTATTAACAAAGATTCCTGCTTCATCTTAAATATCTGATCACATGCAGCTTCTAATGAAGCATGCCATAAGCTTTTACCTGATGGCATGTACTTGTCACCTGATATTTTGCTCCCACAGGACTCATGTAATATTTGAGGGGAGTCCAAGAATTTAGGAATGTGTCCTATAAATTTTGTCTTTGCTAGTTGAATCATTGTAGACCCTCATACTGGCTGTGAATTCCTAGTATAGTTGTGTTATTGGTTAGGGTATGGGTGTAATTGTCAGAAGATTAAGTATCAGTTGAAAATCAATTAAAATAGATTGAGTTAACAATCCTAAATTGTTTATTATTAACAATAATTATAAATTAGTTACTATTATAATTATGAAACAGTTATTGCACCCATTTTACACTTGTATTCAAACAAGCAAGCAAAGTCTTTTTCCCTCATAACTCTGATACCTTTAAGAAAATTCCTTCTCTACATCTTCATTATTCACAAATTAACTGTATTATATTATATTATATTGTATCATAGCAGATTCAGTGGTACTATGGTAGCCTAATGGTATTAATATTGAATTGTTGCCTTATTATATCATACTGTGCGAAACAAAATTATATCATACTGTGTGAAAGCCTCAGGTTTATACCCCTATTAGACTGTTATTGTACCAGTTCGAAACATTTTTAAAGGTTAATTAATTAATTAATTTACATAGAGCGCCAGTCTCTGACTCTCTAATTCAAAGTGTATTTTCATTGAGACCACCAAGCACTTACCACTTACGAACACCAAGTATGCATAAAGCAGACTACCAATGACCTCTCAAATATTTGTTAGTTGACTTGTAGTAAGTATGGCTGGTGAATGATGCAGAATACAGAAACTATTCCATGGTGTGGCCAACAAGTAGATCCAAGACAGTGATTACCATTACATTATCAACAGTGGCAGTAAGTAACTGTAGGGCTCTGGAGTCATTGATATAATAGTTTTCACTGGCAAATAAACCAGATAAATATCTGCTCACAAAAGCAGAAGCCTTTTTGGCGTCAGTACAAGCACATGTCATCTCTAAAATCAGTTGTTTCTGAAACCTGAGCAGGGATATGGTGGTGTATTACTTAATGTATTGAAACCACCAGCTAAATCTTAAGCTTCTGGATATCCTGTACTGTGTAATCAGTGCTGTCCTGAGAAACGTAAACTGTGCACTTTGGTTTGTAAAGAGTTAGGATAGCAATTGAAAGATTGCAAAAAAATTTACTTTACCTACTAGTTTTGTCTGAGAGTAGTAAATGAAAGGATTTATGTACCACTATGCAGAAGGAATGACAATTTTATCAAGACCCTTTTCACTCATAATTTTGAGTTACTGTTAGCCATGTCAGCTCACTAGAAAGCTGTTGGTACATCCATAATGCCATAATAGCATATTAAATTAGGACCCTGATAACCTCTATTTTCATACTGGAAGAGGAGGTGGAGGTGGTTGAAACATATAAATGGGTGTACATGTGGAAAACAGAATGGACTGGACATATAAAAGTGGAGGCAGTTCACAAGAAGGGACAGAGGGGACTCTGCTTCTTAAGGAAGCTCAGGTCTTTTAATGTATGCAGCATGATGCATACACTACACTACATATGTTTTAGAAGCAGGAGATGTTAGCAGACTGAGCAAACTGATCAGGAGAGTCAGATAGGTCAATGGGACCAACCAAACTTCCTGGAACTGATTGTTCAGAAGAATATGCTGGGTAAGCTGCTGCTTATCCTGAACAATTCTTCTCACCCCTTCCATGACTCACCCCTACCATGATGAACCAATCAGCGGAGCACCATCAGCTCCAAACTGATCAGCCACACTGCAGCAAAGAGGACAGGAGGTCCTTTATACCTGCTACCATCAGTCTCTAAAACTGATCCACCAGGTGAAGTCTATAATGGTAGGCACACAGACACACCTCCGTACAATTTGCACAAGCACAATCAAACTAATACACCTAAATACTTTGCACAATATCTGCCTACCTAAAGTTGAGTAGGCTCAATAAAACCCACTTATCTTTACTGTTCTGTTTTTATTATATTTATTAACTCATTGTCACATTATTACCTGGACACTTTATTTCACTTGATCATGCATGCTGAATGATATATATACAGTGGTAAACATGCCGCTGACCAATTTTTTAAAAACCTGTTGCTAGCATCAAATTTAAAATCAGCATATATTTTCCAAAAAACAATTCTCAGGTTCAACAGTTTGCATTTTGCTACGTGGTCTTTGTTCTATTTTCAATTAAACATGGGTTTACATGATTTGCAAGTCATTGAATTCTGTTATCTACATTTTACATAGCATCCCAACTTTTTGCAGGGTTCTATTTCAATATTTAGTTTGTGGTGATCAAAGACACCTTCTTTAAGTAAGTTGTAATTATTATTTTCTATTCAGAAAAGCTATTCTACTCTATTCTATTCTATTCTATTCTATTCTAATTGTCAGAAAATCTTTCACCATGTAATGTTTTGATATGCAAATTAGTCTATGCCATCCTCTAGTGACATCTAGTGACTTTTTGAGCATGAATTAGCTACTTTCCCTTCAAACAGTTCACAACACTGAGGTTGATTGCATGGGTTAACTTTGTTCAACTCTCCCTGTGAGACAGATAAAGTCTATGATTCAAAATGACATAAAATTTATGTTTTTATTAAACGTGTTTATTTTTTGTTTGGTGTTTCTTGCATCTCTGGATTTGCATTTCTGGCGTCTCTTTTTGTTATCTGAATAAAAGTATTTCATTAGTAGGTATTTCTTTAAATACTGCTAGTTAGAGATATATGTGTTTGACAGTCACTGAATACTTCCTTTCACTAAGTGTCCAATGTAGGTACAGTGTCCAATGCAATGTCCAGTGTTACATTCAGAAAGGCAAGGAAGGATATCATCTTATATTTTTGTTATATTTTGTCAATAGCCTGCTTTAGTTTATTTAGATAGGTCTTTTTCTGTTTCTGTAACCTAATGCTGTGTATTAATTCATTCATTCATTCATTCATTCATTCATTCATCTTCAGTAACCACTTTATCCTGGTCAGGGTGGTGGTGGATCTCAGGAACACTAAGTGTGAGGTGGGAATTCACCCTGAAGCAGTCCATCAAAGGGCACCACACATTCATTTACACACTCTTGATTTAGAGTAGAAAATCCACCTGCCAGTATGTTTTTGGGAGGGTGCAAAGAAACCCAGCGGAAATCACGTGGTTACAATGAGAACATCTGAATCCCCACACATACAGTAACCCAATCTCAGAATTTTAGATATTAGTTATTTGGGGAACTGGACAAATGTAAACACCCAAATTTAACCATGTTGGTATCATTAGCATAGCATATATTACCATATCCCAGGGAAAAATACTAAGGCTAATGTTATTATCTGGATGTGTAGAAATTGGTATCATATATGGAGCTAAGAAAAGGCAAGTTTTATCTAGACAAACAGAAATGGCAAAAAAAGAAAAAAAGCACATGCATAAATGGCACAAATACATATATTTATGTATTCTGTATACATGTATGTATATGTATCCCATATCTACTGTTAAAAAACAACTGCATTTTAAGAGGAACTAATATCCAGAAATTGTTATCAGCTCTCTTAATTAAAGAAAATGAGTATTATATATCACTAGTTTCCTGTTTTTCATTAGTTTATTTTTGTTTACTGCAAGTTTTTAAAAAAATTTTTAAATAAAATCTATATTTGCTTCTGTTCTCTAATGAACACATTTCCATTTGCCTTTGTCTATACACACTTATCAATAGAAGAATCCTTGCTCATTGATACACTTACTCCTTTTTTTTTCTCCTCACAAGCTCTTCATCATAGACCACAACCAGGTGGACTGGCGCATTGCCATGACAACCAACCGTGTGCTTTGCATTTCTCTGGAGCTTTTGGTCTGTGCCCTCCACCCAGTGGGCATCTACTTGGGCCCCTTGACTTCAGTGACAAATTCTTCCTCCTCCTCCACTCTCCCCCCAGTTTCGTCACCGCTGTGCCTCTGCAATAGTCCCATGGAGGCATGGCTGGAGTTGGAGCTACTGCTATCAGCACTGATGTTTTTGCGCCTGTACCTGGTGCACCGGGCCATTCTGCTTCACAGCAAGGTGCTGCTAAGCGCCTCTTACAGGAGTATCGGCTCACTCAACAACATCAACTTCACGTTCCGCTTCGTTCTCAAGGTACTCATGAACAAGTACCCGGCACGCACGCTCCTGGTTTTTATCATGTTCTTCTGGTTTACCTCTGCCTGGATGCTACGTCTGTGTGAAAGGTAGAAAGAACATACACATACATACACACATTCATATGCTCATACTCACACACATTTTGTATATGTACATGCTCAGACGCAAGTCAAACTGCCAGGCACAAATTCATACTCCCATCTCTGTTGATGGTCAATTTGAAGTCCTGATTTGGAAAAAGAGTATTTAGTAATAGTTTTGTTATAAATAGGTCCCTTTCAGGACCGCAGACAAATATTCCTTTATTTCCTGCCAACTCAGCAGAGATTGTGAAATGGAGCATCGGTTTGTTCAGGGGAATGAATCTTGTTTTGTAATGAGGCCCACAAAGAGGCAAAGTAATTTTCAATACGTATGTACAGTGCATGGTTTAAGTGCATTTTTAACTGTTTTTTTTTATTTATTTTTTTTCTATTTAAATGCAATTAAAAATTTGACTGTGTTGTTGTTGTTATTATTAGTCAATCAGTAAATACAGTTTGTGCCTTATGAAAGGTCTATGTCTGCAGGAAATTGTCAGAACATTGCATATATCTGCAAGTTAAATGTATTGTACTCACACACACATGCATGAATTGGAAGGTGTGTCCAAACTTTATACACACTGTACTGTATACTGTACAGTACTGTATACACACACACACACACACACACACACACACACACACACGTTCAATGTTAAAGTTATATGTGGTTCCCCTGGTCCTAACACACACACATCTATTTTTAAGAGACAAAAAGCAATTGGACTAACTAACATAATCATAAATTAAATCATTTCATTACTTGGTTGCAAATACTTTGCAGTCAGTACTACCTGACGTCTGGAAACCATCAACATCACCAGACACTGGGTGAGACCAGGCCTTTACTGCAGCTGTCTTGGCCATCCACTTTGTTAGCTTAAAAAAGTGTAGAAGTATGCTTTGGGTCATTGTCCATCTGCAGTGTGAAGCACCATCCAGTGAGCATTTGGTTGAGTCTGAGCAGATAATATAGCTCTATACTTTTTAAAATGCATCCTGCTGTCAGCAGTCACATCATCAATAAAGGGAGCCATTTCCACTGGCAGTCATACATGCCCACATCATAACACCACTGCCACCATGCTTTACAGATAAGGTAATGCTCTTCCCATCATTCTGGTACAAGTTGATCTTTGTCTCATTTGTCCATCTTGTGGTAAACCCTATGTATTTACTGTGGTGAAGGTTTCTCTTGATTGTTGATTGTTGACACAGATACGCAAGCCTCCTGGAGGATGTTCTTGATCTGGCCAAGTATTGTGAATGGGTTTTCTTCAACAGGGAAAGAATTCATGTTCTCTACCACAGTTGTTTTCCATGGTCATTTGAGCCTTTTGGAATTCCTAAGCTCACCAATAAGTTCTTTCCTTTTGAGAATGTACCACATAGTTGATTTGGCCAAACCTAATGTTTTTGTTAACTTGCTGATGGGTTTGTTTTGATTTTACAGCCTAATGATGGTTTGCTTCACTGGCAGTAACAGCATTCTGAACTTAATATTGAGAGTTAACAGGAACAGATTCCAAAGCAAAAGCCACACATGAAATCCGTTCTAGACACTTGTCCATGGAACAGTTGAGCAGCCAATTGTCCAATTTCTTTTGGTCCCTTGAAAAAGGGGGGAAACACATATAAGTGCTGTAATTCCTACACTATTCACCTGATTTGGATGTAAATACCATTAAATTGAAGTTTTCAGTTAATGTTCATTGTTTAATTTCAATATACTGTAGTAGACAACTAAATACCAATAACTTTGTCAATGTGCAAATATTTACAGCTCTAACTGTATATACAGTGGATATAAAAAGTCAATACACTTCTGATAAAATTGTAGAGGAATCATGTCAGATCTTTTCCAATATTTAATGTGGGATAGAAACTAACAAAATTTAAGTGAATTCTAAGTAAACAAATAGAAACATTATAGGAAAGAAAAGAAAAAGAAAAAACATGCAATAACCTAGTTGCATAAGTGTGCACACTCCTGAACTTATACTCGGTTAAAGTACCTTTTGTTAATAATACAGCACTTTTTGGGTAAGAGTCTAATAACCTCTTGAGCATATCTTGATTTGGTTATTTTATTTCGTTCCTACTTTCAGAATTCTCCAGACCTATCAGATTGCTTGGAGATATCCTGGTCACAGCACTTTTCAAGTCATTCCACAGGTTTTCCGTAGGATTTTTATGTTGGCTATAAATTGGACATTCCAAAACACTGATCATCTTTTGCTGAAGCCATTCCTTTGTTGATCTGGATTTGTTGCTTTGGGTCATTATCATGCTGTAAAGTACAATATTTCTTCATTTTCAGACGTGTAACTGAGGCCTGCAGGTTTTGTGCCAAAATAGATTGGTATTTGGAGCTATCTATGTTCTCTTTACTAGCGCCCCAGTCACATTTGAAGAGTAGAAACCGCATAGAACAATCCTGCAACCACCATATGCTTTACTGGTAAAGCATCTGACATGATTTATCTTGGTTTCAATTCAGTACTACGCTCAAAACTACGAGTTCAAAACTACGAGTGTGTAGAGTTTTCATATGCACTGTAGCTACCCATGTAATCTAGATCAATATATTATGTTTGCCCATTCTGGCTGGTGTCTCCTTTTGTAGGCAGGCCCAGGTGGATACGGGTGGTATGGGTACAGCTCTCTGGCTCATCGCTATCACCTTCCTTACAGTAGGTTATGGAGATGTGTCTCCTACAACCACATGTGGCAAAGTGGTCTGCCTCTTCGCAGGCGTCATGGTAAATACAATATTGGCCAGCATTATTTGCACTGCTTAGCTATGGTTGTATGTTGAAATGATTCAAAATATTGGTTCTTTAGGAAAGCAAATAAGCAGAATTCAATACATTGTCTTATGTTAAGAATGAATCACCACAAGACTGTGAACTGCTTCTAGAGGAATGTATACTGTTGATTTTACTTCTGGGATGGTAATGATATTATGGCACCATGGTCTGATACAATATGGTAGCCTTTTATCTACAGCTCTATCTCACTATAAGCTATATCCAGAGGGTTACTGTCTGTGTGGAGTTCCCATGTTCTCCCTGTATTTCTGTGAGTTTCTTCCAGGCTCTCCAATTTCCTCCTAAAAGTATGTCATTGGTTACTCTAAAATTGCCACCAGGTGTGAATGAATGTGTGTGTTCATGGTGCCTTGTGATGGATTGCTGTCCCATGCATACTGTACTCCTGAATCACCTCCAGCGTTCCTGGGATAGGCTGTGGGTCCACTGGGACCCTTTTCACTCAAAGAGCATAAAATATTTTTTGCATTGCTAGGATTCAGACTGACAAGCTAATAGTAATAGGTAAATACTTTTCTGTGGCACCATTCAGAAGCCAACAGTGAATGATAGAACTGTTTACAGTTACATTTAATGTTAGAGAACATCCATGAGACACATTATGTCTTGTTGCATGTGAATAGTCCTCACCAGCCTTTCTCACGTTCTCTCTCTTGAAGTTAATGATGCAAAGAACACATCTTTTCATGTGACTGAGAAATTGCAACACAAAAACTCTTCAGTCCTAAAGAATTTCCCATGTTGGGAAGTTTCCTGGTTGTTACAAAGTGATAACACCTGAGACCACGTTCATAAATGTTACATAAGCTTCCTAACAAAGTTTCACCACATCAGCACTTTTCTCTTTGCAAGCACTCAGAGCACTCACCATATTAACACTATCCCTGTTCTGAATTCAAGAAGAAGCGGTAATGTACCTATAAAGATCACATAAGTATTACATGCAAGTTTGACCGGGAAATACATTTATGTTGGACTGCCCCTGACTGTGTTTAATAATTTATTGTTTAGATTGACTATTTGTGTTTTTAGATGACCAGATGTTGTTCCCATGGTTACATTTTCATGTTTATATGACTTTTATCATATACCTTCTCAGTTAGAACAGGTACAGGTTAAAATGTATTATCTTGTAATTTTTGTAAGATAGGTTTTCACAATTATAGATCACAGGGAGCAATAAAAACAGAAACCAAAATGCAAAGATATACTGTACAATTAATGGGTATGAAAGGCATTTTTCCTATAAATTGGAAAGATTTGGTTACCACAAGTTCAACACATTTCAGTATGTTGTTTCAACAGAGTTTTTTCAATCCTTTTTAAAAAATAGTTTCAGCGATTGTACTTTGAAACTTTGAAATCCATTTTTGGATCCAGTTTAGATTTGTTCATACTTCCATCTGAAAATGTTTTAAAAAGTAAAATAAAATAAATTTTAAAACAGTAAATTGAATATTGGTTTTTGCTTTTCAAAATCAGTAGATGTAGAAACCTTTAGAACCAGAAGAGAGGCAGGAAGGCTAACAGCAATGCTCACACATATGACAGTTTGTATGTTAGAGACAGAGGTGAGGTAGTCAAATTGCATTTTATGTGTGTATGAGCACCAATCTCCTCACCTCATTTCTGATCAGGGGTGATATGCTGATGGCATCACATGATAAGAGATTGAGGCTTCAGCCAGGCCTAGACGCCTCCCTGGCCAAGTGGAAAATAATTGTTCACTCCTCTCACTCTCCCCCGGACTGTGTTTTTATAAGTACCTTTTTAAGGAAAACATTCCATCATTGCCATTTTTAGATGGTTTATAGCATTTGGCACCAGTGAATCCGGATGGCGTGCCAACCTGTATCCAAGTCTTGGAAAATCAAAAAACAAAAAAAAGTTTCCTGATTAAGTCAGAACAATACAGTGGGCTAGTTATAGATGTAAGGTATCACCCACTCACCTGTAGTTCATTAGTAGTGTTAAGTTCACCTTAGACCAACTCCAGTCCTAATGTTCAAAATGTTTAAATACTATTATACTATTATATTAT
>JAQMYM010000033.1:4480103-4490550 GCA_030014255.1 Parauchenoglanis ngamensis
AATAAAATATTGGCTCATGTGATTTGAAAGTCTTTTAGTTTTCATTTTATTCAAATTTAAAGAATGTCCCAACTTTTCTGGAATTCGGGTTGTATATACGTATAATGGTCTGACTCACCACAACAGCTCTTGGGATTATCCAGTGCAACACCACAGGGATTTTGATGCCCGTTTAGGATTATTTTAAAGCAGAAAAATATAAACAATCTAGTAATCTTTAGTGACTATTTCACTGCATATTTGACAGAACTCACACAGATTTCACTTCAGACTTTAACTTAAATATTAATGTACTATAAAGAATCCAGCAACATCAAGTAACTCTGAAACCTTTTAAGCGTGGTTTGCGGGCTTTTGAGTTTTTTAACATATGCCACAACAAAGCAGCAGGTCTTGTAAAAGTATGGCCGCAGTAGCACTGAAACTTGTTCCTGCACTCTTTATTTGCTCGTTTTTTTGTATTTGATGGTGTGATCCTAAATAGGGGCCTATGGCGGGCCAGCTGCTGCATACCACAGAACATCTGGCCACAGGCAGCACAGACATAGCGCGTGGCCTCGGCATGCTGAACCTGATGGCGCAGCAGGTGCATGCGCTGCTGGAAGGTTCGGCCACACTGACATCTGTGAAGGCGTGGCCCACGGTGCTGGTAGCGGTGACGCACACCCAGAGAGAACTGGCGTGACACAGCACCACACTGGCGGCATGGGATCACGGCCTTGGAGCGCCAACTCTGGCGCATACGCTTCTGAAGGGCCAGCTCCTTGCTCTGGTTCACAAACATGGCCACTATTTTTAAAGGCCTCTGGGATGAAGGAAGGATCTTGGGAGATGGAGAAGACCTACAAACATCCAGGAAAGGAACACTGGATTCAAGTAGCTGGCCAGTTTTGGGTGGGATAGACACCGAGCTAGAGACTTGAGATAGGACAGGAGGAGGTAAATGGGCTCCAAACGATGGGTGCTGCTGAGGCAAGACAATCCTTGACGTCAACTCTGCATTGCCTGTAGTAGTGTGGGTCAAGACCTTGGACTGCAATGGAGTTAAATCCTGCAACTGTCCACTTTTTGTCTGAGGAACTGCAGAAATGGGTGTAATTTGTCCTTGGCCCTGGGATGACAGGAGAAGGATCTGTGTAGAAGGAGAAGATGAAGAAGAAGGAGGAGAAGAAGAAGTAGTCTGAGTCACCACTTTGGCCTGCAACGGACTTAAACCCTGCATCTGCCCAATTTGTTTCGGAGTAACTGTAGAAACGAGAGTTGTCACTTGTCCTTGGTCTCCATTTAGGACTAAACAGATCATCTCCTTTTCCTGGGCACAACTTGCTGACCTAGTGGTCATGACTTGTACTGGGACCTTTTGGGTGTAACAAGTGGATGGACTTCTGGGCAATGAATGTGACGTGGAATTCAACACAGGTCCAAGATTCGGAGCGGTATTAACATTGCTAACCCTCTGACTGCTGAAGGGTTGCTTACAAGACTCTGCAGCAGCAGGTGAGGATACAAAGTTCAGGATCGGGAGCAATGGCTCTTTTGCATTGTTTGAACTTTTGGATGGGGTTAATGATTCTCCATTGAAACCCTTGGACCTGCTACAAATGTGCTGTATGAAAATTTTCTGGTTGGGAAATAGTTGCAGGCACCTGACACACATATATTTGCTCAAAGGATGCTTCTCTGCATGATGGTTCAGTAATATTTCTTCAGTGCCAAACACAATTCTGCACAAAGGACATGTAAATGGTGTGCATGTGCACCACTCCATAGACTTTTTTGTGTCGGGAACGTTACTAAGGCCACAGGAAGGGCAGAATTCTAGGTCTTTATATAAACTGGTTGCAGGATTTGATGTCAAAGAGCCTACAGAGCCGAGTGATTTCTGGTTAGTGTTTTCACAATTTTGTTTCAGACAAGCGCTCCAACTTTTGTTTTTACAACTTTCCTCCAAGGTGTCACCATTACTGTATGTGGATGTGCAAGAAACTGTATCTAAGAACAGATCATCCTGAAATGTGTATACCAAGCCATCTATGGATAAAGAGTCACTGTCAATTGTATCTGTGAACAGATCATCCTCAGATGTGCAGATCAAGTCATCTACGGGTGAAGAGTCACTGTCTTCATAGTCACTTCTCCAAATAATTTCCTCATTTTCTCCTATTACTGCATCCTCCTGAATGGGTTCAAATTCACAATTTGCACAGTTTGCACCGGAGAAGTAAGGATGATCATGCTTCCATATCTGATCCTGGTCACTTTCAGTATTTTCTGGGTCCTCAGGGGAATTCCTAGTATCTGCTTTATTATTAAATACATGTATGTTTTCAGTGCTGGAGTTCATAACATTGTTTGCAGTTTTGCAAAAGAAACCGCATGTGTTATGGGCAGATACTTGTTTTGCAGGAGGCATGGAATTTGCAAGGCTTTGAGTAGAAAAGTATGTATGATCATGAATGACTCCACACAGCGTCTGATCATCCACCGAGGTCCCCTGCTGGTCACTTTCAGTATATGAGTCTTTAGAGGATATTCCAGTGTCTGTTTTATTAATAAATACAAGCACATTTTCACTGCTGGTGTACACAATAACATTATTTGTAGTTTCCCTGAGAGAACTGCATGTTTGTGTGGAGAAATAGGTATGATCATGCAAGTTGCTGTTGAACTTCTTATTACCTTCTGGAGTGTCTGGAACGCTGTTTTTTTCATCAATCCAGCCAACAACCTCCTCCTCCTCCTCTTCTTCTTCCTTTACTCCTTCACACTTTATTTCCACCTCCTCATGCTCATTTATGGCCTCCTCCACCTCGTCATCCAGAAGTTCCATTATTGGGGTCTTGTCAGTTTCCACAGTCCACTCAGTTGGTACATGTCGCCCCATGTATATGCAGCAGATTTTACAGAACATATGGTACTTGGGATGGGCATTTTTTAAGTGCAAAGCCAGTGAGTTCATGTGGGTGAATTTCATCTGGCAGAAGTGGCAAGACACCTCATCTTTGTGCTTAATAAAGTGCTCAGTCTGGCGGTCCTGAAAAGCAAAGCGTCTCCCACACATGCAGCACACATCATCATTGCTGAATCCTTCCAATACAACCTCCTCCTCACTAGAGGCCTCCAGCTTTACATTCCAGGTCACTGTGCACTAAAACATAATAATCAAAACAAATCAATTATCATTTACAAACATTTCTTAACAATGAACATATATAATCTCCAAAATAATGTGCCTGTTCTTATAAACTCTTATAAAGTAATGGTGTAAATGTGGCATCAGTACAATATTGGCCAACACGTTTTCATTCATTCATTCATTCATTCTCTATACTGCTTATCCATCGCGGGTCACGGGTGATTTCGGGCGAGAGTCAGGCTACACCCTGGACAGGTTACCTGTCTAGCACAGAGCTAACCCAGAGAGACAGACAACCATTCACACTCATTCACACTTATGAGCAATTTGGAGTAGCCAGTTGACCTAATCTCCATGTCTTTGGACTGTGGGAGGAAACCAGAGCACCCTGAGTAAACCCACGGAGACAACATGCAGGGCAGAGCAGTGGTAGCTCAGTGGTTAAGACATTGGATTAGTGATTGGAAGGTCATGAGTTCACAGCTCTGCCAAGCTACCTCTGCTGGGCCCTTGAGCAATGCCCTTAACCCTCAACTGCTCACTTATATAAATGAGACGTATGTAAGTTGCTCTGGACAAGGGCATCTGCCAAATGACAAGAATGTAAATGTAAACATGCAAACTCTTCAGTCAGCCATCAGTTTCAAACCAAGAAACTTCTTGCTGTGAGGCGACAGAGCTCACACGTCACACAATTAAGAACAAAATATATTTGTAGAGAAATATAAACCTGATGGTTATATTGCTCAGTTTATTCTCACTTTAACAAGCAACTTACATCACTTTGTTCAGTAACTGTGTTTACATCTCCCTTTCGTTCAGCACCGACTGCACGCGCCATCTCCTTACAGGTGCTCTCCACAGCAACAGCACTGCACAGATGAAAGACCATCAGAGATTGGGAACAATTACTCATTTGTACTAGCAAACTACAAAAACATATCCATACATAAATACATATCCAAAATATATTAATAAAAACGGCAATTTAATCACTAGTTGAATGTAACTATTTTCTGGCTCTAATGTTGGGCAAGTCATCAATTCATTCAGTCATTCCAGCGACCTCCAAGATGAAGTAAACTCGTGAAAGTTGTACCTAAACTAAAAGTCCCTGTGTTAAGTCATCATCCAAATTCAAGTAGTTGAACGGTGGAGTGCGCATATTGGGCCAACTACCCATATTATTCACACTCTCTTTGCAAGCTAACCAAAATGTCATCGCCACTACTTGTCCTGAGGCACTGGTAAAGCTGCATTTTGGGAGACTATCAGACCTCCATCCATTAAAAATTATTATACTGTATTCGCCATGTCCCCACAGTACAACATACTGTTTTATCATTGCATATAATTTATCGCTGCTACGTTTTTGTGTGATCATCCTGTGTTCGGATGTGCGCAAGTGTATACAGTTGACGTTGTGTCATAGTTGGGGGGCGTGGTGTGGGCGGAGCCTGCAGAGTGAAAACAATACTTCCCACCAACCTGCAATGGTGTGAAAGGGACATTTTTTAAACTCAGATGCTAATACCAACAAGCTGTCATGTCTTAAATAGTCTGTCACTTGACAAAGAACAATACATTCAAAAATAAAATAGAATTGGCTTGGTCCATGTCTTATGAAAGACTGTACAAATGTTCCAACTGAATGGCCTGAAGTGTCTTTCCAAGATGTCTTCTGCTATCTGATAGAATCGCCCGGTAAGAGACAATATTACATTAACTACAGATATGAGAAGTCAAACTTCCAATAGTTTCTGCAGCCTACAACCATATACGCTAAGATGTATTAATAGAGTAGCATGTTGTAGTGAAATCCATGCACAGTTTAGAGACAGTAACAGATCTAGCATTAGCCATTTAGACATTGTGCTACATCATGTAGGGATGTACACATACAGTGCAACCTTCAAGAACTACAGGTCCCTGGAGACTCAGAAGTATTTTACCAGTTTTGTAGCTGCAGAAGACTGTGTCCTTCTATTGGGGAACAGTGAGAGTATGTAGTCTGGGTGATTTATATCCTCATTTTTTAAACCTACAGCAAGACAGTTAATACATGGAAGTGAACAGGGGAGCTAAAAAAGCACATTTCTAACTGGAGGGCACAAGGAAGCTACAACCAGTGTTATGTTGTTAGTATAGACTGTATATTTTTTTAAAAATGTGCTGCAAGGAAAGCCACTCAGTTTGCAAAGTTCAGGATAAACAGGTAGTTCACATGACTTCTAATAATTAATGCAACATTCATGGCACTCTTGAAACAATCAAACACTGTTTGAATAAAGCGAACTTAACGTTAAGTTACCTGTAAGAAAGTGCTGGCTACAAACACACACATGTTTTGATATCGGATTGCAAAGGTGACCGTACTCATCCTCCCATCTGATGGCTTGCAACCACCTTGTTCTCCTACTCGGTTCTGTCTGTTGGTTTGGTAAAATATCAAACTTTAATCTGGGATTTTTTAGTTTATTTGCCGTGGAAAAAGGCACACAGGAATTCTTTGGCATTGTGGGAAATGCTTTGCAATCTCAAAGAAGTCACTTCTCTCCTTCCCATGTCTGAGGTTTCATTTTTGCACAGGTTTAAATAAAAAACATAGTCAATTATATCTAATTTATATTTTACTATATATTAATGTAAGTCATTTATATCTTATTTTCTCTGGTCATGACACAAAAGATCTAAATAAAAACAATAAAAACAACAACAGAAACCGCATTGTACACTCTCCCTGCTACCTTTTCTGAAGTCATAATATTTTTTTGTGTGTTGTACGTCCTCTGATGGTAAAAGTTGATTTTGTTACTGTGCCTTTAAGAAGACTTAACGATATTAATGTTTTTTTTCTGACTTGCTGATTCATGTATGAAATCCGGCAACCACGCCCTCAATTTTAAGTTGTGTTTACACGATGTTATTCGCATTAATTATACTTCATTACTTAGATACTTATCAGCGTGAATATGAAATCTATTTGAATATAAAATGCTTGAATGATGATTTATATTTTGTACTACAGGACAGCCGGTATGCAGGCTCTCTCTTGTTTATCTACATGATGAGGACATGGGTCTCGTGACATCCGCGTTTCCCGGACTTTGTGCTTCGCCCAATCATACGCGTAGCCCCGCCCACAGAATGCAGCCCCGCCCAGACCTCGGGCCATACCGGCTTCTTCTTCCGGCAGTTGTGTTACACTGCCAATAAATTTATCACCAGAGTAAGTGTGATAGAAGTGGCTTTGTGTACTTCTTTAATTAGCTAAAATACAATTTTTTTTTAACTGAAATACGTACATGGTGTGGATTTGTGGTCAGGTCCATTAAAGTTGAAATGACTTCATCCTTTAATAATATATATTTTTTCAGATCCTGGGAGCTGCTGAGAAAGTAATCCGAGATGAAATGTGCCGAACAGATAGTCAGTTTGTGTCTGAAATTCTCTGGAAAAAATAAACGTCCATTTGTGTCTAATAGTTGGGTGCCAAAGAGCCACTTTCTTGTCGATCGCCAACATATCGATTTTTGAACATTTTATTTGCTCCCCACATTGAGAAAGATGACTGTTTTATAGTAAACTGGCGTAATGGTCAAACATAAATCCGACCCTGTTTCCTTCGTATTCTGATTACGTTTGTAGACCCGGAAATACGTCACATAGTAAGGCTTGCTAGAAGATAGATGGAATTATCGATAGTAGACGCACACACGCACACACAGCCCCGGACCATGGCGTTGACAGTGTGGGCGGCCGGCATGGGCGGCACCAGAAATGTTCTTGAAATTGCACAATAGCAATCTCAGAACTTTTCCCAATGACGAAAACGTAACAGCTAACGTGCTAGCTTGGGTCACGTGCAACACTGTGAGCCAATGGTGTCAGTCCTCCGACGTCACCCAACAGTCTCATAACGCTTACGACAGATATTCTTCTTGTACGGCAGAGCAGATTTGTTTAAAAGTCTTGAGCACATGGCGGTAGAGATTCCTGATGAATTGAAGAACTGACATTTAATGCAGTATAATGTAAATGTTTATTGGGCTACAATTTTGTGCATATACTCTAGACTACACGGCAGAGATAAAGCCGCCGTAAATGGGTTCCATCTGTCGCAAACCCTCCTACTGTCACTTGTCTCACAAAATAATCATTCGTTCAATTTAGATCTGAGCAGGTGGCGCTATGGATAAAAGGTTAACGATCATCATAGTTAGTCTAACTGTTATGAAATCAGTTGTTTAAAAAATAGGAGTTTGTTTAGGGTACTGAGTCACTTATACAATGGGATTCCATTCAAACAGAACAGTATGTCATGCATAAACAGCACAGCAGGCTATGTTTGCAGTAATTTCTGTGTTTTGGGGTATTTCCCCTAAATTTTGCATTACCAGTGTGGTGGTTTGTTATGGTGACGTTACTAGGGATTGTGCAACAATAAAGGTCAAATTTTTAGATCCAGGGCCTAGATAAGGTGTGTAATTTATTTTGATGTGCAATTTAATTTAAGTTTTTCTTGATTTTGTCTTTTTGTAAATACAATAAAGTGTTTTGTTCAGTTCTAAGTTTGAAAATTAGTTCACCCATGTTGGCAAGTGATCCAGCTCTGCAATTGCACGTGCACACACACACAGGGTTACTTCATTAGATATACCTCCGTTGTTTCTTTACTGATCATTTTATCAGGTTTCCCTACAGCATAGGTCTCCTTGTACATGTAAATTTACTGACTATTGCTTATGTTACACACAATCAAGAGCCACCAGTGACCATTGGGACCATATGAGTGTCATTTGTGGGCCATTTTCAGCACAGCATTTATACAGTTATGCTGCTAGAAGTGTATCGAGTGCAACCAATTTTCTGCATTTTTAAGCCTATTTTTGCAAGATTTTTAGACATAAATAGATCACATTTTGTAAACACTCACTGGCTGCTTTATTAGGAACGCCTTTACACCTGTTCATTCGTGAAATTATCCAATCAGTCAACCATGTGGCAGGAGGACAATGCATAATATCATGCAGACAGAGGTCAACAGCTTCAGGTAATGTTCACATAAAAAATCAACAGGGAAAAGTAATTATCTCAGTGACTTTGACTGTGGCATGATTGTTGGTGCCAGCTGGGCTGGTTTGAGTATTTCAGAAACTCCTGAGCTCCTGGGAATTTCAGGCACAGTCTCTGCACAGAATGATGTGGAAACCAAAAAAAAAATCCATTAAGTGGCTATTCTGCTAGTGGAAAAGCCCTGTTAATGAGAGAGATCAGAGGAGAATCACCAGACTGGTTTTGAGCTGAACAGGTTACAGTTACTCAAATAACTGCTACAAACTGTAGTGAGGAGAAAAGCATCTCAAAACACACAACACATCAAACCTTCAGGTGGATGAGTTACAACAGCAGAAGTCTACATTGAGTTCCACTCATGTTAGCCCAGAACAGGATTTTGAGGCTACACTGGGCACACACTCACCAAAACTGAACAGCTGAAGATGGGAAAAATGTGTGGTTTGATGAATTATGATTGCTACTGCAACATGCGGATGGTAGTGTCAGAATTTGCCATCACCTCCCTGAATCCATGAACCCAACCTGCCTTGTTTTAATGTTTGTGTGGGGAATGTTTTCCTGGCTCACAATGGGCCAATTAATACCCATCAAGCATTATCTGACAGCAGCCTATTAAGAGTATTGATACTGACCACGTGCATCCCTTTGTGGACACAATTTTCCCATCTTATAATGGTTTCATGCATCATAATAACGCAGTAAAAAAGATATTCTAAAATGGATATTTTCAATTAGTGGACTGTTTCTCAGTCCAGCTGTGACATTAAGGTGTTTATTACCTTCAGCATTGTTGATGATGATACACTTATACCACAATCATAATCAATCATTGCAGATGGTTACACTTTTGCGTCATTTTATTAAACATAGTAATTTTGTTCCATACAAACTAATCTTACAACCTAGTTTTAAAATTTTTAATTGACAGCAAGTAAATAAGAGTCATGCTGGCAGAGTGCCACCTCAGAGCTCCAGAGTTGCCAGACTGACCCTGAGCTTGAGTACTGTCTGTCTGGAGTTTCTGTATATGTTTCTGTGTGGGTTTTTCCAGGTTCTCCCATTTCCTCCCACCATGCCAAGTAAGATAAAATGCATTAACGCTGTAATTCACTGGCTTCCCATCCAGGATTTATTCTTGCCTCATGTCCAGTGTTCCAGGGAGGAGCTCTGGATCCACCATGACCCTGACCAGAATAGAGCAGTCAATGAAAGTGAGTGAAAACAAATGTTACTAGTCTCTCCAGGGATCCTTTTAAAAAAAAAATGCAGTGTTTTTCAGAGTTCAGCTCTTTACCCCAAACCTCTAATGTAGGCTGATGGATCAAATCCAGCACAGAGGATCTAAATGTCTTAGCAAGCCTGCTTACTGTATTTCCTTGTTTAAGCCACAACAGCGTGTCCCTGTAGCTGCTGTCTGAACATCACATGTTTCAGTGAAGAGTCAGCTCTGTTCTTGTTGAACGTGAAGGACGTGGCCTCAGACGTACTGTGTATCAAAAGGTAACAGTGTGTTGCCAAGCCTTAAAGCATGTGAAGTTCAGGGACTTTCTGCACAGCTGCCATTTCCAGATGTGGGTCTTGCCTGGTTTATGACAGTAAGCGGCTGTATTCAGACAGCGCTGAGGATTTCTTTACCCCGTCCCAAATTCTAGCAGCATAGTGGAACCTGTGCAGGTATAAACAAGCCACATACATTAACATACATAAAATTCACTACATCAGAAGTCCTTAAACCACCAATAAAGATTATGATAATGACATTAAGGTGAAAGCATGACAATTATTTGTAAAAATGAACTAAATGCCATATTATTTAGACAAACTTTTACAGTATATACAGGAATTTCTAAAATGGCAAAAGCATTAACATCTCAGGTAGAATTAATAGATAAATAACTAAATGACAGTTGCTGGTAGTAGCCTTTTGGACCCTGATGTACACTACCAGTCAAAAGTTTGGACACCCCTTCTAATTCAATGTTTTTTTCTTTATTTTTATAACTTAAAAGAGACTTCATGTCTTAAAGTAATGATGGACTGTTGTTTCTCTTTACTTAGTTGAGCGGTTGTTGACAATATGGATTACTCCAGTTGTTCAATAGGGCTGTTATAAACAATACTGTATTTGTATCATTTCCCATTTACTATTTACTGGATGTCTCAAATGCATTAAGAAGGCAAGAAATGCCACTAATAAGCTTTTAACGAGGCGCACCTGTTCACTGAAAAGCA
>JAQMYM010000033.1:4509968-4529328 GCA_030014255.1 Parauchenoglanis ngamensis
AGAGAGAGAGAGAGGGAGAGGGGGGAGACAAAGAGAGACAGAGAGAGAGAGAGAGGGAGAGGGGGGAGACAAAGAGAGACAGAGAGAGAGAGAGAGAGAGCGCGCAAAAGAGAGCGACAGAGAGGGGGGGGAGCGCGAAAGAGAGAGAGAGAGAGAGATGCTTGATTAAACTTTGAACCATGGCAGAAGAATAGCCGTGCTCATTTGAATGTTCTCGATGCTGCACTGCCACGTGATGTCCCATAAACTTCCTGGCACAGGAAGGCGGTCAGTCTGTGACTCTCCACACTCACAAAAAGCCTAGATGATTCAACATGATTCATGGCTCTTCACTGGAAGCCAGAAACTGGAATCGTGTCACTGTATTTATGACGTTTTTTAATCAAAGGTCTGGTCATTACATTAACACACATTATTTGAAAATGCATACGTTTTTCTCCATTTTGGCCTTTCATCGGCACTGCAACATGCAACTTTTAGAACATGCTCCGATGCGTAAATCATCACTGAGCAGCAGCAGGAGTGCAGTATTTTAATGAATGGGTCTTAACCTCCTAAAACCTCTGCGTCTCATCACTTCCTCTCCGCTGCCCCCGAGTGAACTGCTCAAGCAGAAGGACACGGTTACACGGTGGAAACCACAAAACCCGAAGGTAAGTGTACGCTAGGGCACTTCCATGGCTTCAGACTCTTCAGGGACTGAAGAAAAAAAAAATTAAAAAATCTACCATTTAAACAGCATTTTGTTGAGAAAGTTGTGCTACTGCTTAACACTCGCAGCTGTAATTTGGAGGACGGAAAAAATGAGACGGGTGTGGTTCAGCAGGGGATGACTAACGTGCCTTTTCAAGACGGGCTTTACGCTTTCACCTCAGGAACAAAATAAAGCTTAAAAATGACACGGTTCTGAACAAGTATGACCACGAGGTTGCTGACGCCTCACATGTTGAAAAAGGAACGCTTCTTGTGAACGTGCTGATCTAGATGAGGACAGTGTTTTGCCCCGCAGCCCTGTGCGTCCACGCTTCACCTCCTGTTCAGTGCATGAGATCATGGAGAGACAGAGAGTGGCTTACCGTTTTTCTCGTCTCCCACGGCTACCTCGGCTAAGTAGCGGTAGTAATCGCCTTTCATTTTCAGGTAGAAGACTTTACTTTCGGCTGGGGTTGCCTTCGGGATCAGGTATTTGTCCAGAAGAACCTGAGAACATGAGCGAGACAGAGAGGGAGGAGGGAGTGATCAAGACTACATGTGCAAAAACACACATTGCATCAGTGTGTAAGCAATGACCGTGAAGTAAGTAAGAAACTGACACCATGTCTCAGAAATGGGTGATATGGGGAAAAAAACCTATCATGATTTGTTTAAAGCTACAATTAAATCACATTTTTTTGTGATGTCATCTTTTAAAGACTACTTTGCAGGTTATTGAGCAGAGCACCGAAATTTCCCTGTTGAACACAAAGCTCTACGAACACGTACATAAAGATAACGTAGGCCAACATATGTGTGTCAGATGAATAGCATTTACCAGCAAAATGCGAGAAATTATTTATAAAAACAAAATGAATTCTGCCTTTTACAAATGTTAATAAGGAGTACGTCTTTCGATTTTAAATACGCAACAAATGAAAAGGTGAGTATTTAAATATATTTGCATTATCCGAGTTGGTTTTACATTTAATATTTACAATTTTTTTAAATAAGCGATTTGGGGTTTTTTTATTGATTAATGGAAATAGGAATATCAAAAGGACTTTCAAATATCGGGGGAAATGTATCCGCTTACATGAAGCGGTTTTCCAGACAAGTCGAGAAAGCAATATTCCACAAAACTGAAACGGAAACACACTTTTTTGCATTCACGGCACATGACATGACATGACGGGCAAACAGAAACGCCAGCTTTCTGTAAAAAAGCGCGCTCTGTAAGAGCTAATCCGAGAGGAGAAAACATTACATTTTCATTTAATGTAATTTTCTGCTTCTATTTTGCGCAAAAACTGCAATGAAAACCCGGCTAGTGTCGTCTTTCCAGCACTTGTTTTTTCAAACGCATGGTTTCCGCCGTCTCTCCGGCCTCGGTGCTGTTCACGTTCACGCTGCTCACCTTGTTGCCTGGATTTCGGCTCATGCTTTGAGGTGCGTTCTTGGTAGTTAAACGATTTCTTTGGGTTTCCTGTATGTTTTTCAAAGGACCCTCGTTTTCACAGAATCTGTAGCCATGGTAACGTGATGATCAACAACAAACCGCAGTTAAAGCATTAGCTAAGGAGCTGCTTAGTCTTGGCTATTATTTGCTTGTTTGTTTATAAAACAGACTTAATCTGCGAAACTACATTTCCTGGTTTGTGTACACTGAACACTTTCACTGGAATTGTAAAACAAATACCCAAGCAGTGATTTCTGTGCTGCGTGTTCAGAATCCCAAGCGCATCCCTATAAAGTATACTGAATCACTGCGGTGTGGACACGCATCTCACAGAAATGACTAAAACAAACTCAGACCTTTGTATACTAGGCCCCGTCCACACCTGGCATTAACATGCGTCCTGGGTGGCGGGATCACAAAAGGACAAGTGTGAACGGCGTCAAAGGTGTCTCGAAGACGCATTGCGGTCTCAGAACTCGAACCACGTTTGGAACGAAGGACCAGCTAATCGACTGTCTCACTGCCCTAACTGGAAAATACGCAATCCTATCCAATCTTAATAAATAATAAAGACGATGCCATAACAGCAAAGATGAAAGCGGTAAAGCTTCATTCGTCTCCTCAGCTCTTATTAGCAGACTGCGTGATTAAAATGTTTCACACAGTCCGTACAGGTAGATGACATCGATGGGGCTTTTTTTGTCTGAAAATGAATGCAGCAGAAGGCTGACGTAACAAATGTGCGTCACAGCCTTTCTCCAGGTAAGACGGTGTATGAAATCCGATCACAAGTGGCCACTGAAGACGCATTCATAACGGCAGGCGCGAACGGCTGTGCTAAAGTTTGAAGTCTTTCTCAGTACGTCCGTTAAAAAGGATGTGCTTTTAGCCAAAGAGCCTGCATACTTAGCTAATGAACAAATCTGTGGTGATCACATGACAAAGAAGGATTGACCGTTTCACCCTACACACACACACAGTAGCGCATGTGCAAGAGTGACTCAGCTTAATTCCACCACCAAACTGTACCACATCCAGGTCACTCCCATAATACAGCTGGGACAATATGAGCATGTGAATTACTGGATTACTGGGGACTTGCTATTGAGTAGGCAAGCCTTCAATTGTGTTTACTGGAAGTCTGAAAACAGTGTCTTTCCATCTGAGAAACGTGCGTGTGCGCGCATGTCTGTTCTCATACTATACTAATACAGTGTCCAGCCATACAGCCTATGTCCCTAGTTTATCAGAGAAGTAGTGTTCGTCTTCACAAGCGTCACTACAACGATTAACAAAAGCTTAAATTCCTAGCATGAAGAAATGTACACTAGCGCATATTGGCAGGCGAGACAGCATTTATTTATTTATTTGTGCCGGATGTGCGCCAACCAACAGTACACTTTGCTTTAGGGCTACCTAGCTGTATTTTAAATCCTTCTGACCGATCCATTCTGTTTTGGTGAGCCGGCCGTACTTTTCTTCTCTTGGCTCACAAGACTGAGCCGCAGGAAGGTCGCTCAGACAGGCAAAGCAAAGTGAAAGTAATCGTCACAATCAGCAAATCTGCGCAGTTCACGTGCCGCGTCCTTTCCCATTCAGCCGCCTGGCTTTTCCACTGGGGGCATTTTTTCTTTTTCGATTTAGCTGGAAAAGCATAGTTTCTGTCACCCGAGCAAGAGGTCAAAAATGGTAAAATGCTCTAGTGGGACAGGTCCAGCGTCCTGCACATAATTATGTACACTCAAAGAAGGGGAGATGTCGAGGTTGATTTACAGTTAAATGAAGCTTAAATTCGTACGACAAGTACGGACCAAATCTGACCTCAAAATATAACAAATCATGATGAAAGGCTTGACACTCATTTTCATTAAAAAGAATGTATTTTGAACTTGAAATGAATACAGAACTTTTGACAATAAATAAATAAGGCTCTATTTGTTGCCTATGTGCTGAGGACTAATACATCCGGCCAATGTTACCTACAGCAGCACTCGGCGCCCAGCACGTCTCCGTCAAGCCACTCAGTTGAGGCATGTAGAAAGTAATAATAATAATAATAATAAAGTGTGATAATGTGACATGATAATCTGGGGTCCCCGAGAACTGCTTTTCAGAAACAAAGCATTTAGCCCACTGTAATGGAGTACTTCGCCCTTTAACTAACAATCACCTCCAAATCATGACGGCTTTTCACACTTACGAGCTCAGTCGTGCCAATGCTCTCACGTGAGCTTTAACCTCACAAAAGTCATTAGCCAGCGTGCGCGCTCACGCTCCTGAGCAGCTGCTGAAAGTCCAGTAGCTTAGTGCAGTCTAAGTTTGCTTTAACGCTTAACGCTGCTACGTTACAAATTAGAGCACAGCCGTGAATATGATTCCAATGCAGAGAACGCCGAATGAGTCGTGTCGCATCAACCAGTCTCGTTAAGTGCCCCGTCGCGTTGCTCACGCGACGATCAACTATAATCATTCCCACACAGCTGGCGAGGTCAGCCAGCCTCATGCATGCTTTCAGTTTCATCGTTTTGCATATTACGAATGAACTGTTTAGATGCGGCCTAAACTGGCCTGTCTGTAGGCAATCCTCATGTGTATACATGTTATCTGTACGTGTTGCAAGGTTCTGCGCATACAGTGTCAACGTTACTATAACGACGAGTCCAGACAGTGTGTTCAGCTTTTAATCGTGCTGCTTGAGCTTATTATATTCATCAAAGCAAAACCTCATCCAAGTGTTATAACTGACACGGAGAAGCAGAAGAATTAGTGACCACGATGAGGATGGTGTGGTTGGTGAAAATTCTGTGCATTTGATCAAATGCACAGAATATGCGTATTCATCGGGAAACCGCCTTTACAACGTTATATGCCAATGTCTGGGAAAGAACAGCACGAGAAACCTCACCGAGGTCGATTCACATCCTGCGTCTGCCTCAGAACGCCAGCGTGACGCCACTGTGTCCAGCAGCCAACATCACAATTATTTTCAATAAATTAAAATCTGTAAGGCGTTCTCTCTTACGCAACAGTTTTATCCTGACAAAAGGGCGCATCACGACTCCAACACGCGTGCAGAAAGCACACACTGACCTCAATGACGAAATCAGACTCCAACCTTTACATTCTTCAGTTTAATGGATTATTAAAATGATTCTCCATGTTCTTCAGTAGAATGGAAATGTCATTCTGACTCTGATTCTGCAATCAGCTACTGTATAATATTAATAACTTTATCTGCACTAAGAAAAGCTATAAGAAGCCAATATTTGTCTCATTCTACCCCAATGTTTAGCTTCTCAAAAACTGTGGCAGCTTTGTTTTAACACCTAACGACTGGTTCATGTTTAGGAAATGAGTGGAAAGAGATCTACAGCCGAGGCGTGGGTGGTTCTGCTGATGCCGTTCCTGACAATGAAAACTTTCTGAGGTTACAGATCACTACAACGTGCCGGGTATTCCTCCCCGAGCTTCAGACACATTAACAAAAAAGTCCTTCAAACGCTTTACAGAGGTCACCACAAATATCAATCACTCACCCTTTTACATTTTCATTTACAGCTGCACATCATGTAACGATGTGTATTTTTGTACTATTGTATACTATACTACAAAACAGAACAGATATATATTCTGTGTGCCCACAGAAATCAGTGTTTTGTTTTTGTTTTTATTTCTGGTGTTCCTAACAATCATTTGGGTAGGACAGGACAATTTCCTATAGAAGCAAAATTACTGCGTTTACAATTCGCCCTCGCTCTCCCACACAAACAGACGGATGATAGACCGGGTTCAGGGATCTGCTGCGCGTGACAGCAGACAAATCTAATACGCTCTCAGACTCTCGCTGGCTGTTTCTCGTTGCTATACTTGCGACTAGCCGTAGCGGGGTTCACGCTATGTCATTCACTGGCGAAGAAATTAAATACCAGAGCCTCGGCAATCGATCGCAAAAAAAAAAACTATGAAGACCGTGTCACTGATCCGTGCATGTTACATGAGCAGTTGTAGCAACAAGTAGCTGCCATGCTTGGACTTGAAGTCAGTGTAAGTGCCAAAATTGATTCGCAACTGGGAAATCAGGGCTAAAAATCATGCAGTGCTCATTAGACTGGAACGATCAGAAAATTTCAAACCTCAAGTCCTCCAAAGACCAGGACCTTTAATACTTAACAGCTGGTCGCAGTGTCTACCATGTAAATATGTGCTTGATGCGTCTTTCTTTGTCCTGCCTTTTAATTCGAAGTGTTCTCGGGAGGAGTGCTCTCACCTGTGACACCTTTCCCCCACTGAGGTCACTTGTGTCTGGGACAAATGAGATCGAGGCTAATCTGATCTCATATTTCTGTGCTCATGAGAGTAATGTCTTATGAAGATCATCACCCTTCATTCTTTGCAATGCCACCTGGCCATTCTTATTTACATTCATTCAGTTTTTCTGGACCAAATTAAACCATATCATGCATGTAATTATAGACAGCCATGTTATATGGAAAGAATAAAACGCAATGGGGAATGCTGTTACAAGAAAATGGTCACATCCCAAAGTGCTTTATTCCTCTTATACCACAGCCTTTTTCTTTTATTAATTAAAGAACCACACATTGCATTTCTTATCCATGTATAGTTACATTTAACAATGTGGAAGGTCAGTGAAAAGTTAGTCACTGTTATCACTTACGTTACAGAAGCAACAAGCGTTCTTGTCCCATTAACGTTAAGAAACTGGTAGGAGGCAACTCGGAAGTCAGAGCTGCTTTTATAGGAAATGAATCGCACCGTTTTATGCAAAAACAGCATATCAAAATATGACATTCAAAACAAAGATTGAATATCCGTTTAAAAAAAAAAAAAAAAAAAAAAAAAAAAATGCAGATTTTGAAACTAAATGGAAAAGATCTCTAAAAATCAATTATAATCCACATGAGGTCTTGAGCTGCTGAAACAAGAAACGGTCACCCTTACCAGCACGTCATTGCAGATCTCCTTCAGCTCCTTCTCGATCTTCTCACGGTACTCCTTGGCCATCTGCTGCTTCTTCTCGCTGCCTTCGGTCTTTTGCTCAATGCTGGAGATGACCCTCCAGGAGGAGCGGCGAGCGCCCACGACGTTCTTGTAGGCCACCGAGAGCAGGTTGCGCTCCTCGTTTGAAAGCTCAGCGCCGCCCTCCGTCACCGCCTTCATGGCACTGGCCATGTCATCATAACGCTCTGCCTGCTCGGCAAGCTTGGCCTTCTGCACTAGCTCACTTGTGTCCATGGCTGCTCAGAGCTAGAAGGAAATATATGCCAGATTATTTCACTAAGCTTTTGGATTGATTCATCTGTAAGAACCTCATCTGAGAGGTTAAAGTAAGTTATAAGACTATTTACAAAACTTTATGATGAACAATCAAATCTAGTTTCCACATCAGCTGTAAATGTAACCATGTCTATCTATGTGGATGTAATGAATCTGATAGGGAGTGTAATCTGATGTACAAAGTCAAGAAATATTTAAAAATAATAATAATAAAAAAATTAGTTGCATTTTGAGAATGTGACACATTCCAAGGGTCATTTCACACCATTATAGGTGAGGTAAGGTGAGTTTTTATATATATATATATATATATATATATACACACATACACACACACACACACACACATATACATATATATATAAAAATATATATAAAAAAGGCACCGGTATACAGCCAACACATGCAAAACGTGCAGCACATGAACTGATCGATTACATATATGCATATTATTATATACAGCTGGAGAGGGCTGTGCAATATCATATTGTCCATGATGTATTGGTAATATTTCTACCCCGCAATATTGACGATGTAGTTGATGACGTGTTTCCATACACATCAATACTTGGTCATCTCACCAACGCGCATGTGATCCAACGCTAGACGAGGAGGAAGAATTAGTCCCCAAAAAAGGAGTCAGGAGTAGGTTTTACTTTTTGGGATCAATGTTTGTGTTTGCACAGCTCTCGACGGAATGCTGATGCGACTCGTGAGGAAAACATACCGTCTTCATATTTCGTTTATACTGTTACAGCATATATTTTTATGCCTATACCGCCCATCCCTAGTGCTGAATTATACAAATCAAAGTAGCATCAGGGCAGTGAGGCTTTTACGACACAGCCTAGTCCAATCACATGTAGATCCAGCTCATCGCATCCCATGAGATATTCTTTCAAAACGCCTGATTGCATCAGAAAGGCTATGAGGTCATCTGTAAGCCAAAACATTCAGAAAGGTGCCTGTTGAACACGCGTTGCATTATTATGGCTCTGAGGTCCTTCTTTAGTGCACATTTTCCCCCCATTTCCTCTTGCTCCTAGGCATGCACCGGGCATTATCCGATATCTTCCGATATTCGACACACAATGTTGACCGACTAGGACGTTGGAAAAAGGATTGCCTCAGCGAATGGATTAATTTAGGCTGTATCCCAAATGGTTGAGAATTCCCTACACAAGTGTCCTATATAGGGAATGAAATAATGGCTCCTGCAACCCACGTAGTGCGTCGAGTACGTCCAATAAAAAGCTATTTGTGAGCCACTGATTTGCAATACCCAGAGGCGATAAGGTTAGACCCTTAAACCAGGCTCGTTTATTCCATCAACGTCTGTAACATTACTCAAGGATTCTTATATTTTGTACAGAAAAACATGGCATTTTAGGGACATGTGTCAATGCGGTGAAAGAAAAAGCGTCATTATTGTAATGATACCTTCTCATACTCTCCCATCACAGTGTGTAATTATAGGTCTTTGTAAAAACAATACTCCAAGTATTTTATCTACTTCATTATTACCAGGAAATGCATCCAGCATAAATCCAGGGCTCATATTCTGTCAGGTTTATCTTGTGTTCAGAAAATGCCTCCAGAATTAAAATACACGAAGAAGCAGTCATTTTCTAGGGGGGTCGTGCACGAGTGCGCATGCGCGGAACGTCATTTACGTCAACGGACAATTTATCCGCACACCGGACTCATTTATTTATTAGGTTACAGTTTTGCTCGTCTTCCAGGCCTATCGAATAAGAAGTGGCACACAATGTGCCATTTCTTTGCACTCGTCCTCTCATTTTATAACACAAAAACACATTTAAGACAAGTTAGCTAGTCACATATAACTACCGTTCTGAGTAATTCCAAATTAACCCGCATGTTTCAGTGAATAAAGCAAAAAAATAATAATAATAACGGACAAATGCAACATTTCAGGAGGAAAATCTCATCCACAGGGAACTTACACCGAAGTGGCAGTAACGTACGAGGAAAAATGCGGATGTGCCTTTATTCCCCACCACACCCAGTTCTTCACTCAGCTACTCACTGGCCCACTAATTTTAAACATCTACACCATTCACGGATACAGAAACCCACATTTTTTTTTTAAAGTTAGTCGATTTTATAGTCGCGAAGCTGACTTCAGAGTGAACCTGCATGATAACTAGCTTAGCTTAGAGATAAACAAGCACAGCATTACAGCCTCCTCGATGAAAAGCGCTTATCCTGCTTAGCCTAACGTCACCGCTTTCACACCAACTAACCCATATTACACAGATCTCACGTTATACAACACGTTTTCATCGAGTGTATTCGCGTTCATAAGCGCATATAAAATGACTCCAGGGCTTCTGGATAAAAAGCCATCTGGCTTGAGCTGTAAAAATAATAACGGATGCTTTTCGATTATCATTTTTAAATCCGCTCGATTATTTCGCAGCGCGCGCGCACGGTAGCAAGTTTGACATGTCTGCTCCTGCCCATTTTCAGGCTCAATCTGGACCATCTCCTCTATATCAGAGCCGTACTTTCTCTCTTTCTTTCTTTTTTTTTTGCCTAACTACTTACTTGCCTGATTTGGGCAATCGTTTCGTAGCGATAAGCGGGAATTGAATAGCCATTGCTAAAATACAACCAATTTGCTTTATCTGTATCTTGCTGCAAGTGAGCTCGCTACCTCACTCAATGGGCTATCGGTTCAGATTTCCAGCCATTTCACTGACGGATTCAATATATATATATATATATAAATGCAGCAAATCGCAATTTACATGTCTAGCTGATGAAACACACGCCGTTCGTGAGTCATTTTCAGCAGCTTAGCATCATCGCAAGCAAGTTAACCCAGTCTGAAGGCTGTAACTAGCTAGCGACTGCCTTACGAGCTGTTGTAGCTAATTTATGTCACATAATGGAACAGGGACGATTCGTGATCCTTGTGCTATGAACGTAACACTAAGGCAGTACAAAAGGAGGAAATGAAGCTGCACAGATAATAAAAATGTCTTACCTGGATGAGAGTGATGGATGAGGATGCTGTTGTTAAGCGAAAGCTGGCTAACTGCTGCGCACAGCTGATTCTCGTGGGGGTCAGTGGCGCTCGGCACGGGGTTTCCCTCCAATCACAGACCGGCCCCAGGGGCTGAGCGAGAGCCGGGCGCCATTACGTCAGCGGTAACCAAGGCAACGACTGATCTAGCAGCCTGTGTTGCAACAAGCAGCACAACCGCACTAGTATGTACCGTAGCTACTTTATGGGTAACAGATTAAACGGAATGAAATGAGTGGTGAATATCACAGACAAGTCAAGTACATGATACAACTAAGCAATTTACGTCCCACCATGTTTTATCCCTGCAGAAAAATCCAGCTTAGTCTGACCAGTTCGTTACCAGCTGCCAAAACACCTAGGCTGACTAGATTAACCTAGTAGACCATCTCCAGCACCTGCTAAATTCTTTTCCATCTTTCTTATTACTTGACTAGATTGAGCAATACTTGTCTGAGATTTCTTAATTGCCTTATTTTTCTGAAAAATAACTATGATTTAGATCAGTTCGTAGCAGTAACAGTAACTGCTTCTGCTCTACAAGCACTTATAACCTAGCAAAGATGGTCTTCCAGTATGACCAGCTAAATCTGAGTTCTGGCATCCGGTAACTGGTCAGACTAAACTGAATTTTTCAGCAGGGATGGCATATAAACCATGAGCAGCTGACCTCATATCAAGATGGCACTAGGAGAAGATGTGAATAATATTGAAACAGGTTCAGTATTGGGGCACAAATAATGCTTCAAGTCATGATGACTGTTCAACTAGCTGCACAAGTACACATCACTAAAAGTACACATCCAGTGACTGTGATGTGATATGTGAGTAAAAACAGAAGAGGAACCATTGTTCAGGTGACTGAAAATGTCATTGCATGATGAGGTTATACAGTGCGCAGGAACAGTCTGTCTACAATTACAGAGAGAACAGGGTGTAGATTGTGGAGAGGACTAATTGATTAACGCCCTGACACCCCCCAAAAAAATTGAAATAAGAATGTCTAAAAGGGGCTGGCAAATTTCTTTTTTGTTTTGCTTTGGATTTTTTTTTGGTAACACTTCTTCCACACCTGCAGCGAGTGACAAAAACAACTCTGATATTGCCCTGTCCCTGGAACTGTAGTAGAGGGATGAACACCATTGTTTCTCTCAATTCTCTCAATTGATGTTTGATTATGGTGGAGGAGACTGCTATCTAACATGTCAATCCAAAATTTCCCATAGTTGTTCAATTTGGTTAAGATATGGTGACTGTGAAGGCCATGGCATATGATCTACATCATTTTCATACAAACCATTCAAACCATCAAACCATTCAGTGACCCTCATGCTCTATGGATGAGGAGACCACTCCCATCAACATGACAAAGCAAGTAGGGGTCCTGAGGCCTTGCAGCACCCCAACTTTCATGAATCCTTTAATAGCATCATTACTCATTAGAGGACAACATAATAGTGATGCATAATATTATGAACCATTTTGGAATTACAAGAGCTTTTCCATAAATCAGGATGGCAGCAGGGGTTAAAAACTGGACTGACAGGTTGCAAAGAGGATGAATGGCAACCTTAGATGAGGAACTTTGCAAGAAATCTAGGCTATGTGTTAGTCACACTCACAGATTATTTAATGCTTAACTTTTTTCATTCATACAGTAGGCCTTTAATCACTCTGGTTTAAAAATCACAGTAAATGAATTTACTGACAATAAGAACTAGGACTGGAACAACATTAATGGCTTTTCAGTGCATCACAGTATCTTCTTATTCTTCGCATTTGCAAAGATGAGCTCACCAAATAAATGCAGAAATTGTTTTCTCTGATTTTCAACTTGTTTGTTCTTAAGTGAGAAGATTACCTGGTCATAAGGGGATGTGCCAGACCTGGAAATAATTAAATAAAGATACATAAATATAATGCTATAATTAAAGTGTTTAATTAAGAACATACAGTGAACTGTTTTCAGATTAAACTAACACCAAACAAAGTTGGTTTTATGTGTTTTTCTACAAAGTGTGGGTTATGAAAGGCTTTGTGAGCTTTAGAGGCTTTGTGCAGGACAGTCAAGTTCTTCAACACCAAACTCATCCAACCATGTCTTTATGGACATTGCTTTGTGCCCTGGGGCACAGTCATGCTGGAATAGAAAAGGGACTTCCCCAAACTGTGTCTACAAAGTTGGAAAGTTGAAAGCATAGTGTTGTCCAAAATGGCTTGGTATGATGAAGCATTAAGATTGCCCTTCACTGGAAGTAAAGGGGCCAAGCCCAAACCCTGAAAAACAGCCCCACACCATTATCCCTCCCCCATCAAACTTCACAGCTGGCACAACGCAGTCAGGCAGGTAACGTTCTCCTGGCATCCGCCAAACCCAGACTCGCCCATCTGACTGCCAAACAGAGACGCGTGATTCGTCACTCCATAGAACATGTTTACACTGCTCTACAGTCCAGTGGCGGTGTGCTTTACACTACTCCATCTGACACTTGGCATTGGACTTGGAGATGTGAGGCTTGCATGCAGAAGCTCGGCCATGGAAACCCATTCCATGAAGCTCCCGCCACACAGTTTTTGTGCTTACATTAATGCTAGTGGAAGTTTGGAACTCTCTAGCTATTGAATCAGCAGAACGTTGGCGACCTTTATGCACCATGGACCCTAGAAGTTGTTGAACCCACTCTGTGACTTTACGTGGTCCTTATTATTATTGGTACTTGCCAATAATACCACTGACAGTTGACTGAAGAATATCCAACAAGGATGAAATTTCATGAACCATCTTATTGCAAAGGTGACATCCTAGCACAGTACCACGCTTGAAGTCACTGAGTTCTTCAGTATGGCCCATTTTGTTTTACAAATGTTTGTAAATGGAGACTGCATGGCTAGGTGCTTGATTTTATACGCCTGTGGAAATGGGTCTGATTGAAACACCTGAATTTATTAAGAGGTGTGTTCCAATACTTTTGTCCATATAGTGTATGTTTCATTTTGACATTTTTTTTCATCACAACAGTTTAAGATGTTATTTATTTTTTTAAAAATCTGAGAAACTGACATGATTAATACAACAAAATCATAATTTCTACCTGTTTTGTCTTGCCATTGAACTTGCATTATGTACTGATTTCATATGAATCAATTTACAGGCATCTTAACACTCTTATGCCATGTCTTTGTGGAGGTGGTAAAAAAATCACTGGCAAAACTGGAGCACACAGGACACAGAGTTTGCTTGATAGAAGAGGAGCTATTTCTGCTCTCCTCCACTTCAGTTCCATGGGGAAAAATGAGTCTATTTTTTTCACATTGTCACATGTCTTGCTCTCACATGTACAATCTTTAACCTATTTCAAGCAGATCTTTTCAGTATTGCTTAGTATATATGGCTTGCAGTCTGATGGACATGTAAAATTACTGCTTACACAGCTACTTTTATCCAAAATGCATTTTATGTCAGACAGACAGACAGACAGACATTACATTACAACAGCTCTCTGCAAGAATATACTACTCTGCTTCACCCTTTTCACGCATACCTTGCATGTTACACAAGACTGTGTACCTTGCATGACCAGTATGGCAAGGTATTTTTGCATAAACAGAAAGCCACACCTCAGCTGAGAATTATAGTACTGCCTCCAACTACAGTGAAACCTCTACTCCAGAGCTTAAGGGTTGCTGAATCATGCAGTCACCCATTTGTGTGTATCAAAATGTGGATTAACCAACTTAAAGTGAGGAATATCAAAGAATCATTTGTGCCAATCTAGTGTACTATGCCATATTAAAAGAAAAAAAACCTTATGTTTGGTCAGACTGTTCTTTTTTCAGTTCTTTTGATGTGGTATGAGAGTTCTCATCTCAGTCATCTAGATCTAGAGAGGAATATCACGTGACACTAACCCTTACGTTTTGATGACCCTACAGTATATTTCTCTGCAGATTTAAAGGTTTTAACTACCTTCCATATGTTTTCCTGATTGTTAAATGTGTGACTGATGAAGATCGAAGGAACAAGGAAATACATTTATATATTTCAGTGTCTTTCAATCATAGTGAGGTTTCCTTCTGTCTTTCTGACCTTTAGGAAACTAGCACTGCTAGTCAAAGTTATTATTTTTCCAAAATTAGGAATAACAGGAATCTGAGGATATAATGGACAAATGCTCAACAAAACTGGACAGTTGAAGATTGCAAAAATGTCACAAAAATCTGCTCTAGAGACTGTTATGTGTGAAAATCACACGTGTTTTTCCTGAAATAGTCAAATTAGCCTATATTGCACCAGCATTCATGCCATGGTCAAAGTTCTGAAGATTACATTTGTTCACCCTACTGATGTTTGATAAACTGAAGCACTGTGACCTGTGTCAATAATATCTGCATTATTTTATGCATTGTGCTGCTGCCACATGCTATCTGATTGGATAATTGCATGACGTAGTACAGGTGTTCCTATTTAAGTGGCAGGTGATTGTATATTTCATTAATAGTAGTGCTTCTTACAAGAAGGTTTAGCCATTTTATGAAACCTCCTAAAGGTAATAAGCATAGAAACCATTCTAGCAAATGGTTGTGGTAGACAGCCTTTATAGATCCTCATATGCTGTTATAATGGCTGAAGAAGTCTGTTCTATAGTCTACACTGTCATACAGATTACACAGTTCCCTCCAAAAGTACTGGAACAACAAGGCTAATTAATTTGTTTTTGCTCTGCACTGAAGGCATTTGTGTGCGAGATCAAAAGATGAATATGAGAAGAGAGATCAGAGTTTCAGCTTTTATTCCCTAGTATTCAAATCAAGATATGTTAAACAACATAGAACATAATACATTTTGTATCAAACCACCCAGTTTTTTAACAGAATGTTTTCAAGTATTATAAAGTCAAAAATACTTAATATTTGGTTGGATGTCCCTTGCTCACAATAAATGCATAAAGCCTATGGCCATAAACTCCACCATATTTCTTGTTTCTTCATTGGTTATGCCAGGCTTTTAGCACAGCATCTTTTAGTTGTTGTCTGTTTTGTGGGGTTTCTCCCTTCAGTCTTCTCTTCAGGAGGTGAAATGCATGTTCAGTTGGGTTAAACTCTGGTGACGTGGCAAGTTCAAAACCTTCCATTTTCCCCCCTGATGAAGTCCTTTGTTGAGGTGTCATTGTGTTTTGGAGAATTGCCTTGCTGCATAATAAAGATCCTCCCAATTAGTTTGGATGCATTTCTCTGTAAACTGGCAGACAATATGTTTGTATAGACTTCTGTGTTCATTCTGCTATTACCATCATGAGTTACAGTATATCCTCAATATAAATGATTGAGCCTGTTCCAGAAGTAGTCATGCAAGCCCAATCCATGATGCAACCTCCACCATCCTTCACAGATGAGCTTGTATGTTTAGGATAACGAGGAGAGCCCTTCTTTCTCCATATTTTGGCCTTTCCATCACTTTGGTAGAGGTTAGTTTTTGTCTCATCAGTCCAAAAAACTTTGTTCCAGAAGTGTTGTGGCTCATCTCTGCATTGTAAATTCCAATCCGACTTTCTGATTTTTACTGCTGATTGGTTGCAGCATGGCCTCTAAATTGTTGTTCTCCAAGTCTCCTTTAAACAGTGGACTGTGACATTTCCACCCCTGCTCTTTGGAAGTTGTTCATGATGTTTCGGACTGTTGTTTTGGGGTTGGTCTTTATTGCTCTCACCATCACTTGTTGTTTTCCTTGGACAACCGGTTTGACGTCTGTTGCCCAGTACACCAGTGATTACTTTCTTTTTCAGGACATTCCAAATTGTGCTACTAGCTATTCCAAATGGTTTTGAAATACCTCTGACAGAGTTTCCCCATTTTCTCAGCTTCAAAATGGCATGCTTTTCCCATAGACAGCTCTCTGGTCTTCATGTTGGTTGTCATGTTTGTGGGGTTTGGCTGGACACATGCACAGGTATGGAGATGACTTTGTAAAACTCATTGTGTTTATTTAACACACGAGGCAGGCAGAGGTACAAAAGAGTAATCCAAAAACATAAACAGGGTCAGTCAATCGGCACACGGGGTATCAGAGTTAATTCAAAAAACAGAGATCAACAACAAGAGCAGAGTCCAAAACACGAGAAATCAAACACGGTATGAAAAGGCTTGGCAATAGCATTCACACGAGCTAGACTAATGCTTCACAAAGTACACACGCATATGGAAGTCCCTTTAAAGCACGGGCATGATTGTTTGAAGATTGGATGCACCGGCATCCAATTGTTGGTCACATGATGAGCCCAGGAGCATGTGCTCACGGGAACTGTAGTCCTCAGTTGCTCGCGCCAACAATGCGGACGTGTGTGCTGGAGCACCTAACAAGGTTGTCCCGCGGGGGTCCTGGGCCCGTAGGCTCAGGCGCATCACCAGGAACCCCCACGCAGAATTTTTGCCATGATGAGAACTCAGACAGGAACTCAGGCATTGAGGCAGACTTAACTAGGGTCACTTGAACCAGGATGTGTTCTGTGCCTGCGACTGGAACAGGAGCAGGCTCTGTGACCTGGGCTGTGAGTGCGACTGGAACAGGAGCAGGCTCTGTGACTTGAGTGCCGTCTGTGGCAGGAACTGGCTCTGTGACTTGAGTGGCATCTGTGACAGGAACTGGTTCTGTGATTGGAGCTGTGACAGGAGCAGGTGCTGGCTCTGTGAGTGTCACTACTACTGAAACAGGATCAGGTTCTGTGGCTTGAACTGTAACCGTGACTGTGACTGGAACTGGAGCTGGAGCCTTTACTGTAACAGGCTCTGTGACGTCTACTGTAACAGGCTCCATGGCTGGGACAGGAACAGGCTCTGTGGCTGGGACAGGAACAGGCTCCGTGACTTGTGCTCTCACTGGAACAGGCTCCGTGACTTGGACTGGTAAAGGTTCTGGCACTTGTGTCAGCTCAGACTTTGACTCTGGTGCGGAGTCGAACATAGACTGTGGCATGGATTGTGGCATGGAATCGAGCTTGGACTCTGGCATGGACATTAGCTTGGACATGAACTCAAGCTTGGACTTTGGCATGGATTTTAGCTTGGACTCTGGCTTGGGCTCTGGCTTGGACTTGGATTCAGGCTTGGATCTCGTCATGGACCTGGACTTTGGCGCGGACTCGGGCACGGAATTGGACTTGGACTCTGGTGCGGATTTGGACCTTGACTTGGACTCTGGCACGGACTTTGGCTTGGACGCTGGTGTGGCCTTGGATTCTGGCACAGACATGGACTTTGGCTTGGACTTGGATTCTGGCATGGGTTCCGGAGCGGTAGCCTCCCTTTTGGCCTCTGGAGGCTGCTCTGGAGCGGTTGCCTCCTTTTTCCATCACTGTAGGGGACTCTGGAGCAGTTGCCTCCTTTTTCATCACTTAAGGGAGCTCTGGAGCAGTTGCCTCCCTTTCTGCCACTGGAGGGGGCTTTGGAGCGGTTGCCTCCTTTTTCACCACTGGAGGGGGCTCTGAAGCAGTTGCCTTTTTGGCCCCATAGAGCACCCTAAGCGCTTCCCCGAAGTCTTTGGGGTTCTGTAGGCACGGGTGCTCCTTGCTGATAAGGCCCTCGGCAAACAAGCACGCAGGTCCTGTGAGCCAGTGTATCATACGCCGCACCCAGATATCATCAGCAGGCTTGGGATCCAGCAAATCCTCAAAAAAGAGCTGACATTGGAGTAGAATTCTGTTTGGAGGAAATTCCACTTCATCATACGGTCCCGGGGTGCATAATCCTACCTTCTGTAGAAAGAAGGACAGCATGGTGAGCATACAGTCGTCTTGCTGTGTCCCGGTCTAGGCGAAGCATTCTGTCATGTACGCAGGGTTTGGCTGGACACATGCGCAGGTATGGAGACGGCTTTCTAAGCCTCATAGTGTTTATTTAACACACGAGGCAGGCAGAGGTACAAAATCACGGCAGGCAAAAGAGTAATCCAAAAACATAAATACAGTCAGTCGTTGGCAAACAGGGTATCAGAGGTAATTAAAAAAACAGAGATCAACAACAAGAGCAATGACCAAAACACAAGAAGAAGTACACGTGCATATGGAAGTCCTTTTAAAGCATGATTGTTCGAAGATTGGATGCACCGGCATCCAATTACTGGTCACATGATGAGCCCGGGAGCATGTGCTCACGAGAACTGTAGTCCTCTGTAAACATCAGAAGCACTACGCGCGCGGCCGAGTCCATTGGGTGCACTCGCATGTGCCATGAGGAGCAGGTCCTGATAGTGGTCCACCCTTCTTAAATACAAATCCACACTTCACAGGTGAAAGCCAAAGCTTAAACTGAGAGTTGATATCCATTGCTACTTAATGATTAAACAATCAATCTTATATGACATACCTGGTAACAAGAAACACATATCGCTTTTCATGTTCCAATACTTTAGCTCACTTGAAAAACTGGGTGGTTTGATACAAAATGTGTTATGTTCTATGTTGTTTAATATAACTAGGTGTAAATACCAGGGAATAAAAGCTGAATCTCTGATCACACTGCACAAAAAAGTTTTTGCTTCCTGAACACTGTTGGGTGTTTCTTATAGATTTTTGGGTGCTGATCACGAATATCACATCAAACTTTACCCATCACGTTTCAGAGAAATCTTCAGTTGGCTATGCAGCACACATGAAAGAAACATATGAGAATATGGAACTGTTGCTGATGTACGTCCAGTATACCAGGAACAAATGGAATATCTGTGGAGATCTTAAAGTCATTGCTCTGTCACTAGTACTGCAGCTCAGCTATTCAAAGTACTGTTGGTTCATCTGTGAATGGGACAGCCGTGCCAAAGAGTCGCACTATTCTCGACAGAACTGGCCACTCCGTAAAAAGTTAGT
>JAQMYM010000033.1:4536266-4570370 GCA_030014255.1 Parauchenoglanis ngamensis
TGTGTGTATGTGTGTGTGTGTGTGTGTGTGTGTGTATATATATATTGACCACTTTTTGACAGTATACTTTAGTCCTTAGCATGTCATTGTTTTTTCATTTTAATGTCATATGTGAATGCTAGGTTTTGTATATTTATATATGATACTTGTTTGCCTATTTTAGGTCATTCGTATTCAGAATATCCATTCTGAAGAGCCAGTGGTGACTCAAGTGTACACTGATAATGGCAGCGTGCTCATAGGATCTTCAGTGGCTACTCCGTACAAAGGGAAACTCCTTATAGGAAGCGTTTACCACAAAGCTCTGATATGTGACCTTAAGTAAAATATCCACTTAAACATCTTGCACTGTTCTGCACCATGGAAAGCCTCACATACAGATGGGTGACAAATTAAGGGATACATAAAGTGTCTAAGTAAGGTGTTGGGCCACCACAAGCCTCCAGAACAACTTCATTATGTCTTGGCAGAGATTCTCCATGTCTCTGGAGTTGTACTGGAGGAATGGATCCCATTTTTCCCAAAGATATTCTCTCAATTAGTGTTTTAATGATGGTGGTGTTGGACACTGTCCAACACATTGCTCAGGTGACCACTTGGGTTAGGGGACATCCTGTAAGATGTCACATCATGTGACATCCTGTAAGAGATCACTCCCATCATCTTTTTCGTCAATTTGTCACCCACCTGTAGGTATTCCCTACATCAAAAATGTGTTAAATATAATCTCTAAAGGAAATTTCCTAGGAGTCAAATTAAATAAAGTCAGTTTTTGCCATGCCATCCTTACATAAATTTTCAGTAGGTCTGTTGGTTATATACAGTACAGTATAGGCTATATACATGCATAAATGCAAATAGTGTTAAGGAGCAATGTTCACAACTACAGTTTTAGTACAGTGCACAATACACTTTCCTCCTTGTGTTCGGGGAATGAAATTTTTTTAAAATCAATCTGTTACAAATGAGTGAAGAATTAAAAAGATTAGTTATGCCAAATAATTTTTGCTCCTCAAAAAACCCTCAAAATTTTTAACATGCACTAAAAAGATGCCTAAAAGTTTCTAAATTAATTTCTAATAAATACTTTGTATACTTTCCATTTTGAGCTATTGTCAGGCTTGACTAAGTAATTATAAGTTAGTATAAGGCAGATATAAAATATCAAGTAACACTGCACTTAAATATGGTGATGGTAAAAATGTTTAGCTGATTGAGATTAAATGAGGAACACAGTTACGGACTCAGTTCCATTTCTAATAGTGTGTAGTTATAGAATGAAATATGCTGGTTGTAGTATCAAAATACAGCTCAGAATATTGTCTTATTAAATAGACAAAATATCGATTGTATTCACTGTGATGCGTTTGATTGACATTACAGCTGACATTGTGATTTTTTTTTTTTTTTTCCTGCACTGTGAATAATGATAAAAATGTAACATCATGTTAAAATCTGTTCTACAATGTTATGTTCAAATAAACGGCCATGATCATTTGCCTCTTTGTCTCTGGTGACAGATGTACTTCAAGATACAAAAATGATACTTTTTGAACACTGCAGCATTATGGTTAGTGGGCCCGTTTACATTGTGTGAGATCTCTAAATTCACCTGTCACACCAGTAACATCAGTTTGATGTAATATTTTAGTATGGTAGACCAGAAATGACCTGCCTGCTTACAAAAATGGAGTTTTTCTAATGGTTAAAGCCTAAGAGCTGCTTGCACACAGAATCAAGTTGTCTGAAGTGTCTGATGCTTTAATGCCAGAAGTACATGCATTCACCATTTTCTCAAAATTCAGCGAGTACTGCGGGACCTGTGCCTCTTACTATAGTGAGAACTGTGGGATAGAAGAGAGTCTGATGTTAGCCATCTAATTTAATTAGTATGATTTTTGAATAATTGAATATTCTAGGAATACTATTCTAATGTACTATTCAGAGTAGATCAAGAGTATGATTCTGGACAGCGTATATGTTAAAAAAAAAAGGCAATTCTCCAGCAATTTTGCACAGTAGCAATATACACAGTACCTTATTACTATTTTCTAGCATGTTCTAATAAGTTACCTTGTATGAACAGTCCAGGCATTTGTGGGTATTTAAAAGGGACTTTAAGTTCATTCATAAGTATTAGGTAATCTAGTAAATACAAATAAATTTTTCATTCATACATTAATTTAGCTACAGTATGTGCTTTATCCTGGGCAGTGTTGCAGTGGATTCAGAGCCTATCCCTGATCAGGGGCACACTCTGAATGGGACATGAGTCCATCACAGGGCACCATGGACTCACGTTCAGAAACCCATTCACACCTACTGCATGTTTTTAGGAGGTAGGAGACCAGAGACTCCAGAAGAATCCCACGTGCCAGAGACTACACACAAACAATAACCCGAGCTGATTTTAGTTAAAATAATCTATATCCTATCCTAGCTAATGTATTATACAAGAAGAAAGGACATCATGGGCATTTGTATGTATGTATATATATATATATATATATATATACAAACTTATATATATATATAAGTTTAATTACAGCATGAATATTAAAAACCATTTATTCAAATGTTTTTGGAGTGGTCAACAAAATTGGTACACGGCAAAGAAATGTTATTGGAAATTACATCACCCTGCATTTCAATATGATTTTAACACAATCTATTTAACATTGTGTCCTGACTCAGAAATTATATGGCATACTACTTGTGGCCACAGCACAAAACAAGAGTCATATTGTGCAGAGCAGATTTTAAACAAGTTGTAAACATGAAGAAATATCCTTTGGGAATTTACATGGCCTGTTTTTTTTCCCCTTATCTTTGTTGTCAAACAACAGAACATCAGCTTAACCAAATTGAAGAATAAAATAAATCATCGTATATTATATTTAAATGGACTTGGTTGTATAAAATCTAATTGGAAAATAAATCAATGCCATATTTTTGAAATATTAGGTACTCATTGCTTATGATTCTGTTTAGGAATAGCTATATTTGGGAACATCTGCTCCAGTAGTCTATAGTTAAATTTACTCTCATCTGACAAATATCTCTTTGGCTGATAACGTGTTACAGCCCTTAAGAAGGGGAAATTTACTGAGTCAGTATTAAACAGTACTGGAAAGCAGGACAGTCAGTATGACAAAGTTTGTGAATCAGTGACAGTGTCCCAGCCAAACCCTCTTCCAAACCTTTTGATTAAAATATCTTTCCATATATCCAGGAAATGGAGACATTTTATTTTGTCCTGGCCTGCATTGTAGATCAGCTGAGAATCAAGAGTATATATATATTACAGTCCATCAGCTGTGATTCAGTGCTTCTTAAGTTTGCTGTTGGCTGTAATCATAAACAAAGTCATAATCTTTGGGTTCTTTGGGTATAGGGGGCGGAACATCAGGAATCTGGACATTCTCAAGGTCTAAGAGGCGGAGCTTTATCTCCATGGTAACCAATGTGTCCATATCTGACTTGGCGAGTTCGCTTGTCATCTCTTTTCCCAATAGAGCATTCAGGCCATCTGTCCAGATGCAATACTGATAAGCAATGAACGGAATGTCAAAGATGAGATATAACAAGCCATATTTGAAAATTAACATGCAATATTTCAAGAAACAGTGGACTATATTTTACATCAGTTTGCTTTTAAACATTAGGTATTCCTTAATTACAGTGCAACTAACTAGTACATACACTATATGGCCAAAAGTTTGTGGACACCTCATCTTAACACCAGTAGGTGTTTTTGGATATCCCAATCCAGATTTTGTACCCTCCTTTGCTGCTATAATAACCTCAAAACAGCAAAAGCTTTCCACCAGATTTTGGAGTGTGGCTGTGAGGATTTGTGTATATTAGTGAAGTCAGGTACTGATGTCAGCCCAAGAGCACTGGGGTGCAGTCAGCAATCCAGTCCATCCTAAAGGTATTCAATAGGGTTGAGGTCAGGGCTCTGTTCAGGCAACTCAAGGTTTCCATACCTCACTTTGTGCCCAGGGGCATGCTGGAACATGTTTGGCCCTCTTAGTTCCATTGAAGGGAAATTGTAATGCCAAGGCATGTAAAGACATCCTGTACAATTATGAACTTCCAACTTTGTGGCAACAGTTTGGGGAAGGAATACATATGAATATGATGGTCAGGTGTCCACAACCTTTGTGGCCATATAGTGTAGTTACAATAGTGGGAATTGTAAACCTGGACCACCCCTGTGATTTTAAGAGGCTAATTACACAGTATAACAAGATGAAATTCAGAATCTATACAAAATAAACTAAATGATGGTACCTCATACTTGTCTGGAGCAATGAAGTTCAAATATTCTTCAGAGTCATACAAAATGGAGAAAGCAAGCTCAGGTACCTCCTATAGAGCAGAAGAGCAATAATAAATTCACATTAGACCTCTGTGTCTCACTTCTAATCTTACCCTGCTGTGCCTATTAGCACTTTTTCTGAAGGGACAACGTCATGCCAGATGGCAGCCCTGTCACTATTGCATGTGTCCTCTAAAGCCACTTCTTGGGACAGCAACTTAAGGTAAGTGGCAAAGTTTTAGGGTTTTTCTGATATATTTTAGGGTTTTTCTGAATTAGAAGAAAGACTGAATGAAGGGTACTGTAACAAATTTACAGGGTTCTGTAACAAATTTCAAATCAGCTTCAGCTTCAGCTTCTTCCTACTCTGTGTGCGATTCAGCAACTAGGCCAGAGTCCTACTTGTGCCCCCAAAATGACCAGCACAAGGCCTTGGATCCCACTGCTGCCTTTGCTAGTTCTTGGAACACCCTGGCAGCTTTATTTCTGAAACAGATGGTTGGTGGGATTTTGCACTTTCCTGAGTCTTGTCCTTTGAACTGAATTGCCAACTGAGGTCAGTGATCCAGCAGTCCCTTTTATTCCATTATGTGTAATTTATTCTTTAAGTCGTGTTCAACTTTTTGGCTGGACTGTGCATTGTATGATTCCTAGAATTTTTATGTTTCTTCCTGGACTAATTAACAGCAGGAAGTACCTATCAACCATAAGGATGCATGAGGCAGCCATCACAGTGCACTGCAGAACAATGGATGGCATCACTATAGAGTCTGGCAGACTTATTACTGTCTTTTTAAAGGAAACAAATCACCTCATTCTATCACAGTCCTCAGAAGCTCATTGTGGGATCCACACTTGTGCTGGAATCCCTTAAAGACCATCCTTATGCACCTCTGTGTGAAGCTGACTCGAAGATGGTGTTTTTAGAATATGCCTTATTGATAGTAATCACTTCAGCTAAGAGAGCTAGGGAGCGTGCACTGGTGATAAGTCTGTCTTGGTGGCCAGATGACTCTGTGGAGGAATCTGGGATTTTTGCCGAACTGAATCAGTCTATTGACCTTGCAGCTTTGGATAAAGGTGAGCTTGTAGAGAGTCCCTTGCTGTGCCTCGTGCATGCCCAATGGTGTTATTTGTACCGGACAGAAGCCATTCATTTGTCAGACACACAAAAAGTAAGACACAGGGAGGCTACAGGAGGCTCAACTCCTATATGAAATACCACTCTATGAAGTGTTTGCTCCTCAAGGAACTTATATGAAGGGGCACCACTCCAGGAAGTGGCCATTCACTTTCTCCAGATTGTAACACCACCCTGTGCTTACTCATCTCTGCACACCTTTTGGGACAGTCCTCCTGACATTGGACCTCATTTATCCTTTAGCAAAGTTGTTTGGAAATGTTTTTGTAGGCCAAACTGCACACAAAAAATTCCTGTCAGAGTTACAAAGGTTTATATAATGCTGATTTTCTTCTTATTCACATGACTATGTTGGTAAATGGTAATAATTTCTGCGCCACAATCATGGCACAGCTGATTTGCATTTAGTGATGCCCACAAAACTCAATAAAAAGCATGCCATATACACAGGCATATACATATACATATACACAGTGTTGTGGAAATCTTCAAATATGTTACATTTTTCCAGTATCATTCACCCTTTACATGTGGCATCATTCTTTAAAAGCATCTTCTTAACTGAATTGTCTTTTTGCTGTGAAAAGTTACCTTATTCTGCTTTAGTGCTCCTTTCTCCTTCACATGAGGACAATCTTTTCCAGTTATCACTGTCTTGATATCTGCAACTGTTACTGAAGACGGTCATGAGGAGCAAGATGCTGTTAGCACAAACTCAGGAAAAAAGGTACTAAACTAAGGGTACTGTCCTTGTTTTCATATGGTACCCTTAAGAGTATACCTTTTGTACATTTAGGACATATCCTTATCTAGAAAGGTGAATGTACAGTACTTTTAAAGCCTTTATTCCGAAAGGTAATTACAGTCTGATTATGTATTTTTATGTATATACACATTTCCAGGTGAAGGACAGATATCAAACGTATGAAAGATAAGGCTTTCTTCTAAAGATTGCACAGTCTATGTTTGCTTTCTTTGGCTGCAGTCAAGCGACTCATATTGCAGTGAATTTACATCACAAATTTAATGAAGAATACAAGAATACACAAATAGTGCACCAAGAGGCTTACATTTCTCTTGTAGAGATTCATGGGGGATTTGTCCCTGTGACAAATCCTCTACATCCCCATAATGTAGTAATTTGTGATTTGGAGACAGTCGACAATACAAAAATTTATCTGAAATAGATATAAACAAAGAGAACACAGTAATCTAATTGTAGTATGTTGTACTTTAGCCATATCAAAGCCATGTGTCTTTGGTACTATGGCAATTTTTGGACACCCTTTCTTAACAGGAAGTGAGGAACTGTGCTGGAGTTTGTCTGATGGTAAAAGTGGCTCACCTTGTCTGCGGCGAGCACTGATTTTTCTGAAGCAGGCGCCCTCACACAGACGGTTCAGCCTTTGCTGCTTGATCAGCTCAGCTATCTCTGGCTGGAGCCTCTCACGCAGCTCCCTAAGACGTAGCCATAAACACTTGTGTTGCTACAGATATGTGGTTCATACAATAAGCATGCAAAACATTTGGGACGCTTCAGTAATGTTTTGTTGCAACCCATTTTTTGTTGTCAGTTGACTGCCATGTGTAATGTGTACTTAAGGTTCCCTTTAAGGTGTTCGGGTGTTTGATGTGAACATTACCTGAAGCACTTGACCTGAATCTGTATGATTTTATGCACTGTGCTGCAACCACATGATTGGCTGATTGGATAATTACATGAATGTGCAGGTCTACATGTGTTCCTGATAAAGTGGATGGTGAATGTATACTGATACATAAACAATAAGCATGCCATCAGTAAAATCTGTCTCTCTACACAAAATGCACTACTTGGGCCAGACAGGTAAGTATGGGGATAGTAACAACATGGAATACTGCAAATATAAGCGTATGCATCCTTTTCAGTTTGTTCATATCATTGCATGCTCATAGTCAGTATTATGATCATCAGATTTAGCTTTCATTTTAATTAATCTATTTTTCAGTCTCAAGAAAAGAACAAGCTTCCTTAATTTTTTCCTACATGTTGACACAGCATTTAGAGAAGTTGTTATATAAAAGGAAGCACACTGACATCTAATGTCATTAATTTGAACTTTGCCATGCAAGGCCTTTTGAACAGATGAGGAGGTGCTTACTGCATTGTGCGTGATTTTAATTCATCCTGGTTCATTATTTCCAACCTTCAGTATAAGGGAATGACAGGGACAGCTTTAAATTTTACTGTCATAGTCAGGAGAAGCTCATGTATCTCATGTATCACCATCTACAAAAGTAAACAATAAACACATTTTAGTCAAACACATATACGTTTATATATATTAACATGTAATGCACTTGAATGCACTGACACATACTTTGCATTCTTTTCTTATAATTAATATCTAGATCTGCCCACTTTCAATCCAAGTGGGATCATGTAAAAGCAGGAAACATCCTAAAAATTAGTCCAAAACATGTTTAAATTAGTATTCAGAATCAGGTTTTAAACATGGGGGCTAAGGTGTCAGGGGAAATTGGGGCTGAAATGCCCTTGTCAAGAGAACATCACCAGTCTCAAGCACACATTTTTGTCATCATCATTATCCTCATCCATGAGCATCAAACTAAGAAGCAGTTGTATAGTATATACCATTCATGACATGATGTCACAGTTTTTGTTATACTATCTTATCCTTTTATTATAAAGTCATATAATGTAGTACTAGCATGATTGTTTAGGAAAACTGCAAGAACATATTTTAAAGTGAATTTGTCAAAATGATCAATCTTAATGTCAGGTTTTTAATCATAACACTTTCATCTTCATCTTCAGCACCATAATCATCACGCAAATCTTCAATACGAAAAAAGAAACATAAAATAAAAAAACTAAGAATGTATATATATATATGTATGTGTGTGTGTGTGTGTGTGTGTGTGTGTGTGTGTGTGTGTGTGTGTGTGTGTATAAAAATACTGTATATATGTACTGAATTATTACACTGTATTATACTGTAATGATGGTTTTTGGTCTGTAACAGATTTTCTGTCACAGTTTCAGCAAAATTTGCAATGAAATCACACATTGTCAATATTCCCCAGTGTGTTTTAAGAGACTGTTTTCTTCCAAAGGTGGGATGAGAAGTGTTGCATTCAATAAATCAGTCCTTAGTGACCCATGAGGAGGATCCTGTTGGAATTCTCCCAGCAATGTATCACATCTATTTTTTTGCTTTCACACATCTTAGAGGTGTGTGGTAGATAAGTTATGTTGAACTAGATAGATCAAACTTACTGAAATCAAATCTTATATGCTGCCTAAAGCATACTTTCAGCCTAATATAGGAATCATTTTACTCTCAACCTAAAATCTTATATAAGAGTGTACATAAAAGAACGTGACTGAGTAAACCAAAGATAATTATAAGTATATTTTACAGACAGTTTAAAAAAATGTAAAAGTTCAAGTGAAATAATCTTTTGTCCTCATAGCTTTATCCTAATATGCTTAGCTATACTTCTGTTTACAACCAATCCAATTCAAATGAAGCCTGAAATTTTACTGTTTGTCATAACTTTGAAATTACAAGTGGCAGTTTAAGTATGATGAATAGCGAGTCATGAGGGTTTATTTTAGAATCAAATCAAGAATAGAATCAAATACAATTCTGAGTCTTTGTCAACGTTCTATAGTATGAGTGCCAGTCTGATCATGATGTCTAAACAAATGAGAGTCATATTAAAACAAATGAAGCAAGAAAAGTAGGCAATCCATAAATATTATATTTTATCAATAGAGGATGCTTGTACACATGAGCTTTTTTTTTTTTTTGCAGAACAGTGGAGAAATGGAACATCTTAAATATCCTAAGAGACATCCTAAATTTCCTAAGTTTAAAACTGACTTTTAATATTAAGAGTCAAATGTCTCATAAAGACACGTTTGTTATAAATGATAGATGGAAAAAATATTTGCTGGTTTCTATTTATATCTGTAGATACAGTGCCAAAATAAAGCAAATATACTTGAAATGTCATGAACAGGGACTAACAATGAATATAATAAAATTCATTGCATTCAGCAGTGCATTAAAAATAAATAAATAAAACATGAAAATTATGCCAGCCTTGTGTGTGTTGCTAAGTGTTGTACTTACGTGCCAGGATTACAAGCATGTTTTCTGCTCCAGCTCTGCAGCCACATGTGAACTGACAGTGAGAGAAAAGATGGAAAGAGATCGAGTGCTAGTCATGGCATAATGAGGGTAAAAAAAAATAGCAGTAGACAATGACTGTTTCAAAACACAAGTGAGGGAGAGGGTTGCTCCTCTTTGGCATACAGACACAGTTCTAATTCATAAACATGCAGCTTTTGCTTATGTTTATATGAGGGGTAGGACAGTGACGATTGGACGGATGACTGCACCACCAGCCAATGAACACCAAAATGTAGTCACATGGGTAGTGCACAAAGGAGAATGGGGAGAATAGATGGAGGGATGGGGGAAGGGATGAAGAAGAGAGGCGTGAAAGCCAGTGATTTCATTTATAGGTAAGCTCATAGTGATGGAGAAAAGAAATTTAACCCATGTATGCATACACACGTTCGCACAATATCCTACTCACAAAAAAGGCTTAAACAGGCACAAATACATGCTCACACAGAGAGTCATGCATTAAAGCACACAATAGCACACAAAGCACATAAAAACATGAACATAACAAGGTACCCACATGCACACAAATACATACAACACAGAAGAAGCAGAATCCGTAGCATCTTTATGTTTCATTGAGACTGGGACCAGAGGTGCCGCCATTATGATTCTGTTGCCGTGGTAACCGGTTGTGTGCAGCCCACCGGTTGGTTGGTTGGTGTTGGCACTGAGAGTGTGTGCCAGTGTGACATAGTACAAACTGCCCACCCTCTGTCTCCATCTCTGTGTGATGTGGAAATACAGTGGCTAGTCAAGCTGACGGAGTATGGAGGGTAAGGAGATATGTTCCCATACTGGGATTGGGTACCACTGAAAGTTAATTTTAGGATGATTTTGGAGTATTATAAATACAGGTCAACTCTCAGTGAAATGTACATGTGAGTCTGTGTATCCTCTACTATTCTCATTCATTAATTCCAGTAGTCACGTAGTGGCACGTAGTAGCCTAAAGTGAAAACACTAGGTATGAGTTGGTGTTGGGAGCTAGTCAGTGCCATCTGGTCATAACGCTTTTATTTTAACCTTCCAGTCAATCAAGTCACAGGTTGTGGGCAAAGGAGAAAAACATGGAGGACAGAGTGTCTTGTTAGTGAGTGAATATAAGGAGCTTATATGCTGAATTTCCCCTGACAATAATTCAATGTTGCAATATATCTTAGAAATTACTTGTCTATTTTTACCACTATAACTGTGGCTGTGTGTGCAGCAAAGTCTCACAAGCAGGTCCTCTTCTCCTGATCTTCTGCCTATTAAGTCATGTTTATTATCACGTTCACTAATTAGCATGCTCCACATGCACACTGCAAAGTATTAGTTCAGTTCTGACTTTTGACCTGATGTACCAAGCCATATATTCATGTTCGTTATTTCTGGTATTGACCCTAGCTAGAGTTCTTGTTTCTGGATTTTTGCCTTGATTGGATATTCTGCACATCACCTGACCCACTGCCTTTTTGGTTGTTTAATTTTACCTAGTGTTTTAGATTTGTTTGCTATTGCTATTGCTATTTACATTTTCTGAAATTGTCACCATCTCTGCCACCTGACATTGTAATGCAGGCCAGGTGGCATGTGGGCTGGGATGCATATGCAGTTCAGCCTATTTATTGAAAGATCAAGCAAAGGTACTATATAGGCAGGCAAACTCATAGTGAAAACACATACAGGATTCAGGCGATCAGCAGACAGTGTGAAGTAGGCAAATCAGAAACAATAATCCAATATACAGAAAGCAGGGTCAAGAGAGTAGCAATCAAAACAACAAGGCTTGGCAGTAGCAGACAACAAGGAGCTAGACTAATGCTTTGCAAACTAAATGACAAACTGAGAGACTGAGAGAGTGTGAGTGTGCAGATTGGATGCACCTTAGAGGGTGTCAACCATATTGGTTTGAGTGCAGGTGGTCACTTGGCAGAACTTGGGAAATGGAGTTCACAAAGAACATTCTTTGTGAGGGGCAAATCCATGACAGTAATAAAAAACAAATTAATTAATTAATTAAAAAAATTTTTTTTGCTCCAAGCAGCACTCCTTCTGCAAAACTAAATAAATAAATAAATAAACAAAATAAAATAGTTGTATTGGTAAATAATAATAAATAGTATCACAATAGTAATTAAATGTATTAATAGTAAATAGTAATAAATAGTATTTTATTGCAATATGTCCTATATATAGAGCAGCTGGATAGTGCAACACTGGTTCTATTCCTGGTCAAGGAATGTAATAATTGTGCCCTTGAAACTACAGACCAGGGGACCAGGGTTCGATTCCCAGCCAATACAAGAACTTCCAGTAAGGGTCCCCAGGCTTAGACCCCTAATGCTGGCACAAGCCTACCTTGGAACATGAGCAAAAGACATAAATGCAAAGCCATACCAGCTCAGTTATTGAGGAACCAGGACATACTGATGAAAAGTGGGCTACCTGGACTAGGTCAGAAACCTTGGAACTGATGGCAGGCTACTATAAGAGCAAGCCCAAGGAAGGAGGCTATATGTACCAAATGTGGGAACTATGGATGACCAGAAGACCAACATCCATTCTGACAAAGAAATATCTCTTGGCTCAATACTCAATCAATAGAAGGAAGTTCTCAGAGCTTGAACGTGAAGACTACAACTCCATCTTGGCAACACTACAGGTGATGGTAATGATGAACAGCCCCTGGCAAACACAACACAATATAACAGTCTGCCACCAGTAATGACATAAGCAGCTGCTAAGCTGAAGATGAGGATTGAGTCAACCTTGAGTCAATATGCAGTCAACCCATGGGTCCGACTTCCTCGGCTAACTGCCAAAACTCCTTCATAGAGCTTGCAGACGTTAACAGTGTGCTGCCAATATATCCACCAACACCATCACTGAAACCAATGAGCTCATATATGCCACTGCCACAGTAATCCTGGAGATGCTTGGTAACAAAATCAAGGATTTCATGATTCATCAATTATGGAGAAGAAGGTTCAAAGCCAAGATCAGGCTTGGTATATACCAAGGTGACTCCCATGTCCCCACCACTGTCCCCACTGCTGTTCTGCATAGGCCTGAACCCCCTCAGCTACATCATCACAAAGAGTGTATATGAATACAAGTTCAGAAGTGGAGTAACCATCCTGTATATGGATGTCATCAAGCTGTATGCTAAGAGTGAACGAGACATTGACTCACTGATCCACTTCACTAGACTCTACAGTGAGGACATCGGGATAAAATATCAGGAGGAAATAGATGCCACTGATGTCAAGACCCAGAAACTCACGATGCATGAAGGGTTCCATCCGAAGTCCAGCTCCCTGAGACTCTACGAACAATGGACAGAAGGGGGATGAGGATTAGGGAGTGTCAGAGCCACTATCCAGAATTAAACAAGGAACATCCATGAATACATCAAGAATATGGCCCCTCAAGATGAGCTGATGAAAGAGTGTTTCAGACAGCAGAAGACAGAAGATGATGAGGAGGATGAGAAAGCATCGTGGAAGACCATGCCCCTCAATGGAATGTACCACCGGCAGATAGAGGAAGTGGATGACATCAGGAAATCCTACCAGTGGCTAAAAAAAGCAGGCCTGAAGAACAGCACAGAGACTCTGATCATGGCAGCACAAGAGCAGGCCCTATGCACCAGATCTGTAGAGGCAGGGATCTACCACAGTAGGCAGGACCCAAGGTGCAGGCTGGGCAAAGATGGCCCTGAGAGTGTCTAGCACATAATAGCTGGGAGCAAGATGCAAGCTGGAACAGCATATACCGAAACAACCAAGTGGCAGGGATAGTGCACAGAACATCTGCACCACGTATAGGCTAGAAGTTCTCAAGTCCTGAAGGAGAGACACCACCGAAAGTGGTTGAGAACAACAGGTCAAAGATCCTGTAGGACTTCATGTTCCAGACAGATAAGCAGCTGCTGGCCAACCAACCGGATAGAGTGGTGGTTGATAAGGAGCAGAAAACAGAAACAGTGATAGATGTGGCAATCCCAGCTGACAGTAACATCAGGAAGAAGGAGCATAAGAAGATCAAAAAGTACCAAAGCCTGAAGGAACAACTAGAACAGAAGGAGAAAGGTGGAAGGTGAAGTCCAAAGTGGTTCCAGTACTAATAAGAGCATTAGGGGCTGTGACTCCCAAACTTGGAGAGTGGTTCAAACAGATTCCAGGAAAAACATCTGAGGTCTCTGTCCAGAAATGTGCAGTTCTAGGAACAGCTAAGACACTGCACAGAACCCTCAACCCCCCAGACCTCTGGTACCCGAGGACCCGAGGTTGAGGAAGGCACATACTCCCTATATATATATATTTATATTGAGGTCTTGTGGGGTGTTTCTGGTGTGCAGTGGTTGGTGCCTTCCAAAAGTGGTCAAAGGACAACCGGTGAACAGGGTCATGGGTGCCCAAGGCTCACTGATGCACGTGTGGAGTGAAGGCTAGCCCATCTGGTCCAATCCCAAAGAAGAGCTACTGTAGCACCAATTGCTGAAAAAGTGTCAGAACATATATAGTGCCCATGCTAACCCCTGTCCCTGGGGGATTGAATACTTACACAATCAAAACTTTTCACATATTATTATTATTATCATTATTATTATTAATTTATTTATTTTTAAAGAATTTTACAATAAATCCCCTGTCCCCAACATGTAAGGAATAGGAAGCAATTGTAAATTGCCCCAGCTCAGTGAAGAGTATGGTTAGAAAGACAATCCATCCATCCATCCATCATCTATACCGCTTTATCCATCTGGGTCGTGGGGGAAGCTGGAGCCAATCTCAGCTGACTTTGGGTGAGAGGCGGGGTACACCCTGGGCAGGTCGCCAGTCCACCACAGGGCCAACACAGACAAACACGCTCACATTCAGACCTATGGGCAATTTAGAGTAGCCAGTTGACCTAATCTGCATGCCTTTGGACTGTGGGAGGAACATCAGGAAAGAAACCGGAGGACACCCACCAGGAGAACATGCAAACTCCACACAGAAAGGTGACCCAGGGATCGAACCCAGGATCTTCTTGCTGTTAGGCGACAGTGCTAACCACTACACCACCGTGCCGCCTAGAGAGACAATGTGCGGTTAAATTCTTTTTAGGGCTCCGTCTAATACATTATCATTTCTATCGAAACAGCTCATTCACAGTGTGTATGTAATCTAAGCCTAACAATAAACAGATTTTAAAGAATATGTTATTTGACAAAGAAAAATTTCATACCAGGAACTAACCTGTTTTTATTTGAGAATGTGGCCCAAGTGAAATAACACACTTTGATTCATGCTGTTAATACAATTCCACTTCACTTAATCATACTATTCTTTACTTTTACATAATTGTTTTTTATTGTTGGTATGTTCTTTTTATTTTAAGCATGTATTTCCCTGTCAGACAAACATTCTTGACTTATTATTTGTTTAATCTCTTATGTTATCTACAGAATTTGCATGATAAACATTAAAAAAGAAAATCTTTATTCATATGCATGGCTAAATTCAGTTCATAAAGATGAGTATACAGCCACTCATACAGGAACACAACTGATTATTTTGAAGCCTATAAAATGCTTATTGTTATTACTTTTATGTGTGGCGCTATGTGCAGGAAGATCACCTTTCCCATAGACAAAACACTTCTGTTAGTGCAAATGGTTGATTAAGTCTATATTAGTTTAAAATAAGAGTTCAAGGTCTATATACACTGTCCTGGAGGGCCAGCTCTTTCTCTCCCTCACTTTCACAGTCACACATACGCCTGCCTGTTCCAGCAACCCTGCATTTGACAAGGGCACACCTGCTCACCTCACACACACAGCGGTCGCAGCCTATTTCTGGAACAAGTCACTGTTGACACTGACCTTCCCTTCAGGCTGGAAAACAAAGCTTAGATATGAGGTGTAAAGCAGTGCTTATGTTACTGTATAATTGGGTACCATTCTTTACTTCATTACACTCTGCTTTTCACTACTGGGTTAAGAGCATAAAGAAGAAATGAACATACACATTTGATGCTAAATTATGAAATAAAATAAAAATCTAAATGTTTAGGTCTGTTTATTTCTTGCTGATTTCTACAGGCTGAAAAATGACAACATATTGTTTGATGCTATATGACATTTGCAGACAAAATCACCAACAAAACTTTGCTGTCTTGGATAAAAGACCAAGTAAGGAGTAAAACATTTCAGAGCATGCTGTTCAAGCTCAATGTGAAGTATAGTTATTGTTACCACAATTTTTAATCAATTTTATTAAACATTTCCTACTTTTTTATTCATTTTTAGTTAGCCTATGTTATCATCCATCAGCTTCTTGAAATTAAAATAAAAAATGTAGCTTGTTGTGTTACTGAGCAACTGGAAAGCCCTCAGTCCGTAATACTTTCCTGTAGAAGAAATCTAATCCCACAAATTTGAATGGATGAGTGACGATCCAAGCATGATTATATTTCCTGTAGATGCACTGGGATGTTTCACTGTGTTCCACATTTCACTGTGTGTGTCACTCCACTTCCAAATTTGATACGATTACTACAGTAATGTTAGCAACATCACCAGCGGATTTTACAAATGATACTTTTCAAGGATATAACTTTTAACTTGAAATATGAAAACTTGTCAGATGAAGATAAGAGCATCTCTAGCGGGAATGTACAGATCAGTGTGAGCTTACTAGCCAACTAGCTGATGGGCTATAAAGTGAGTGTGGCTTCTTTAGGATCTATTTCCACTAGCAGGGGAAGAACATTTGGCCACATTGTGTTTGAAAAGTCAGTTATTCTATATTAAATTCTTGTTTATATGTTAGAATTGTTGTATAAAAGCAATACCACACTCACCTTGCAGCTTAATTTCTACAGCCAAATCATGGTAAGAGGTAATCCATCATCCCCAGCCTATGGACCACCTTGAATTTGAATGGCTGAAGTGCTACATACCAATGAGTGATCCTTGCTTTGGCATCCTTCATTCAATGAAACTATTGGAGTGGAGAGTGATTGGAACAAAGGGGGCACATCAATAGGTAGTACTGGAGTGTGAGGACCACCCACTTGATAGCCAGACACTCCTTCTCGATCGTGCTGTACTTGGTCTACTTTACTGAAAACTTGAGGCTGATGTACAGCAAGAGGAGCTCCTCTACTAACTGGGTCAAAATGGCACCCACCCATCTCCCTTTTTAGTGAAGTCAGTCAGTGGGCTGGTAACATCCAAAAAAACTTCCAATAATAGCCAGCAAGCCCCAGAAAATGCCTCACCCCCTTTTTGATCTTGAATCTCAAGTAGGTCGCAATCGCTGCTGTCTTAACAGTTTGGCTCAAGTGGAAGACCAGAGATCATACTTCCACCCTTCCAATTGCACACTTCATTGGGTCTGCTGTGAGTCCCGCACATCTCGAGGATCTCAAGACAGACCTCAGATGTTGTAAATGCTGCTACCAATCATTACTGTAAAAAATTATGTCATCTAAATAAGCAATGGCATATGTATTGTGTAGGTGGAATATTCAGTCCTTAAGTTGAAACATTGCTGGAACTCCAAACAACTCAAATGGAAAGAAACCTGCCAATACCCCATAGTTAAGTCCAGTGTCAAATAAAAGTGAGCTGCACCTAACTGATTGAGCAGTTTATCAATGTGTGGCATCAGGTATGCATTAAATTTAGACACCGCTTTGACTTTTCACACAAAAACAGACTGACCTGTTGACCTTGAGCACTAAGACCTCTGGCTGCCCCAATCACTGTGGGACTCCTTGATTACTCCCATAGGAAGCATAGAATGGAGTCCATCCTGAACCACAATTTTTTTGTGTTCAGGTAACCAATAGGGGTGGCTGTGTACAACAGTGTACAGTCTCGATGTGGTGTTCTAAAAGGTCTGTGTTACTGGGTAGAGGCAAAAACACATTGTAAATTTCTTCGTGCAACCTGTTCTCTCTGGGACGGCGAGAAGTAGTCTCCACAAGGGACTGGGGTGAATTGCGCTGCATTTTTTTAGAATTATCTCTGGTCCCAGCTCCTCCCGCTTAGGAACCACCATCACCAGAGCCAAAGGAACCACCTCCCTCCATGATTTCAGGAGACTGAGGTGGTATGTTAAAGGTGCATAACCACTATCTGTTCACTTGACCCCAGATTTGACTTCTCTGACTTGCCCTGTAACCTCAAAGGGTCCTTGCCACTTTGTGAGCAATTTATAGAGTGACATTTGGTTTGTGTACCTTATCTCCCAGTGCAAATTCCCATAGCTGAGTACCCCATTGGGCGGCACGGTGGCGATCCAGAGCACCCAGATAAAACCCACGCATGCACGGGGAGAACATGCAAACTCCACACAGAAAGGCACCCTTGGTGACCCGGGGATCGAACCCATGACCTTCTTGCTGTGAGGCGACAGTGCTAACCATTGCACCACCGTGCCACCAAGATTTGTTTATTACAAATTATATTAACCCAAATATAAATAAAATATGTGAATATAGTGAAATATACACGAATACTGTGAGACTGCCAAACACGAGGGCATCAAAAATGTTGCAGTGACGTAAAATTGATTTGCGCATGCGCAATAGCGGAACACCTGCTCTTTAATGATAATTTTAGGTCTAAAACAGTTGAACATTATGAACATTATGTTGAATGTCTAGTGAATGTCATAAATGCAATGTCATTTCAAAACCTACAGAGGACCTGTGTGTAACATTCATAAAGTCCACAAAACGTCCTCATAATAACTTGCACCTAACGTTATGCATTGGACCAAAATTTGACTTCCGCAGAATATACTCCAAATGTTATAATGTTATTTAAAGACCTAAATAGGACCTGTGTGTACCATTCATAAAGTCCACAAAACGTCCTGTATGAAATGAATACTATATTTCATGTATTTTTAATGAATATGTTTCTGTTTATTTTTATTTTAATTGCTTTAAATTTCTCACCTACTCCTCATTTGTCAACTTTGATTTTTTTTCGTTGACAGCTTGGATCTGTTTTATTACCTAAATTTGTAACCTAAAATTTTCAAAAACAAAAAATGTACATATATTTTTCCTGCAAAGCATTATAAATGGACTCTGATTTCATTATATGGTGCTTTCCTTTAATATTCAGTTTCATCAAGTTGAAACTTTGTTATTTAAATATTAACTGTTTTTCTCTATATATTCAACAATACTGCAACCCAGCTTGTAGACAGTTCAGTACAACTGAGAATATAGTGGTGCCTTAGAGTGCCACCATGCGGACAGCAGCAAAACTGCAGGTAAGTTGTGAATGCTGGGAAGTATTCAATAGTTGCCTGAGAGGGGGGAAAGCCATTTTAAGTGAAATTGGTTGGGTTCCTAATTCAGTATTGAATTAGTATTGAACAAGAACGCAAATTGTCAGAAATTGTCAGAAGAAAAACATTTGATATGTTTTCAGAAGGCAACTATATCGAATCGTTTGGAGTTTTGTACTGTAAGAAGAACAAGAAGATTTAGTAATTGCTTTACTGTAGTGTTAGGGTAGCCTACTAGAAAAAACAGAGCATGTGTGCATGTGTGGAGTTCAGGATACAGGTTTTCACTGGGTTCAAATTTGGACACTGAGATGTGTTTGTTTCTGGGCTGCTTTGGATGCTATGGGAAAAAAAATGGAGGGATAGAGGGAGAAAAAAGAGGGATGGGAGGGGTATATCAAAAGGGAATATACAAGAACAGTTAGCTAGTTGGGCCAAACATGTTGCAGTTGGAAAAAGGTTTCTAGCATGAAATCTCTAGGAACAGTTAGGCCTTGAAAAATGAATTGAAGTCAATGAAAGAAAATCGAGGGATAAAAAAACAGAAATAAGGAGAGATAGATGGAAGAAAAGACTTGTAGTGCTTTAAAGTGTTGTCCAGAACATGTCTAGTAAGAATGGAGGCATCACTTAGAAGAGTGACTCTATGGGAGCAGTTTGAAAATTTTTCCATACCAACTCTATGGGGAAAAATGAATGGAAGTCAATGGGGAAATAGCGAGGGATAAAAAAGAAGAACAGAAAAGGGATGGAGGGATGAAAAGCAATAGAGTGCTTTGTAGTCTTGCCAAGAACAGGTCTATAAAGTTTGAAGGTATTAGTTCCAAAATTGTTGAAATCGGATCCTATTCAAAGTCCATGGGAAAAAAAGAATGGAAAAAGGGGAAAAAAAAGAGGGATGCGAGTGGAATATCGGAAAGAACAGTCATAGCCGCCATACCAGGAACAGGGCCTATGAAACAAAGTTGGAACGAAGTTTCCACGTTAAGCAGAAATTACGTTATTAATCCTGGAAGAAGAAGAAGAAGAAGAAAAAGAAAAGGGAGAACAATATGGTGCTTTGCAAGCACTATAATTAATAAAATACTTTCAAATACTGTAATACCTTCACTAATGTGGAAATGTCATGATAATGATATATCATCTAGCCCTACCAAGCTCCACAGCAGGAACGCTTACCTCGGCCCTGCACACCACTTGAGACAGCTTGAGACAGGCCTTAAATGTAAAAATCTTGTGGTATCTAAAGCAAATTTTTATGTAGCACAGCTTGTACGCAACCCTGACCCACCCACCCACCTTTTATTAGGTACTAGGATTCCTTACAATCCCTATATATACTTCTTGGTTTAGTTATTTATACAGTGGTAGTGATATACACTTTTATACAATGGTTGTTCTGTGAAAATCCCAGAACTACCAGAGAGGCACTGTTCAGCTGCTCAGTATTATGCTTAGATGGTGCCTCCCTTAAAGTTGCTATATAAGGCAATAGTAGCTCAGTGGTTAAAGTTCTGTGCTAGTGTCCAGAGGCTTGTGAGCTCAAATTCCAGGCCTGTCACAGAGCCACTGTTAACCCTTTAACTACAAAATTGGACTTCACTTGCACAGTGGTGCTTGAAAGTTTGTGAACCCTTTACAATTTTCAATATTTCTGCATACACATAATCTAAACATCATCAGATTATCACACAACTCCTAAAAGTAGATAAAGAGAACAAATTAAACAAATGAAACAAAAATGTTGTACTTGGTAATTTATTTACTGAAGAAAATGCTCCAATATTAAATGCCTGTGAGTGGCAAAAGTATGTTAACCTCAAGGATTAGCAGTTAATTTGGTGTGTCAATAGTGTCATGTGTTTTCAATCAGTCGGATGACAATGTTGACTTGGCAATGTTGACCTGTTTTATTTAAAGAACAGGGATCTATCGAAGGCTGATCTTCACAACACGTTTGTGAAAGTGTATCATGGCCTGACCAAAGGAGACTTCTGAGGACCTCAGAAAAAGAGTTGTTGATGTTCATCAGGCAGGAAAAGGTTACAAAATAATCTCTAAAGTGTTTGGACTCCACCAATCTACAGTCAGGCAGATAGAGTAAATTGAAGACTTTTTCTTTTCTTTTTTCCTCTCCGGGAATGGTTGACTAACATAAGTTATTCCAGGAGCAAGGCACGTAATAGTCCTTGAGGTTGTGTGATAATCTATTGATGTTTTAACCACTGTAAGTTGCTTTCAAGAAAAGTATCTGCCTATTCATTAAATATAAGTCTAGTTTATCTATCAGAACACCATTTATCTGTGGTTCCTTGATTTTTAAAGTTCTGTTTTGGCCTCAAACTGCTTGTTTGTGTATTGTAGTTATGGATTTTTTAGGATTACTGTGTTTACCGAGGCTTTAACCCCTGTAAGGTCCTATAATGCTTAGGCTTTCAGCCAAACTCCAAGTTGCAGACGTTGAGGCAAAAAACACCTGAGTTACTATAATTTCTGAGAAATATAGTAGCTAACCATACATACTAGGAGCTGACTATAGATAACATATATAATGTGATACTGACAACATTAACTTGGAGAAGGTGCAGCAGTGCAATAATACACTGGAGTAATTCATGTAATAAGAAGATTATCTTTGTAGAGTCCCATGTCATGTTAGGGGCCAGTTGTACAACACACTTTTAGGCCGTGGTGACCATGTCCACCACCCAGTGAGCCAGACTGTGGTTAGGTAAGGAACCTTCTCTTGTATTTTTTGTAAGAGAACAACTGGTCTGAGGAATTGTATGTCTACCATCTAAAGAACACCATTGAACATTCACTGGGCACAACAAAGAATGCTCTGCAGGTTTAACTTCATGCTGCAAAGTAAACTGATTGGTTTATAAAATTAGGTAATATGACCTTGGGCAGAAAACCAAGAATCATCTTGCCACAAGTTAATGGAAAGGGAGCTTATAGCCAAAGCATGCAGCACTCCCACTCTTTTTGCTGAAGTTATTGCAAGTTATTAAAGACACCCATTTAATTTCAACAACTTGCATAGCCCCATAAGGATTGGCTCTAAAGAATTCCAGCACAAATATCGAGATCCCAGTCTAAGGGGCTCTTAGAGAATGGTACATGGAGGTGGAGGTGTCTTGCCCCATTAAGAAAGATCATAATAAGAGAGATATAATGACTTCCACAAACAATTTTAATGTAGATGCTGCTATATAGCAGAAGAAAGGTTAGTAATTTGGAAACTTGAACTTGATGTGCACATCACATCACAGGACTGTACAAGGTGTTGTAGTGTTTAGGAGTATGATGAGGACTGCTAGGTTGCAATGCACAGTTCATGCCTCATCCTGAAACAACCTGGCTGAAGGTGCCAAACTCTTACTATCCTTTTGGGATAGCAGATATACATGGGAAGGAAGGCACTAGTGTATTTCAACCTTTAGTGAAAGTAGTAGTGGAAACCAAGATTTTTTTGAGATGCAGTTGGACTCTTTGAAATACATAGCTCCTTAAATATGTGCAGTGTGGCAACAATTATCAGTAGAGGCAAAATGGTAAAGTAGATGGTGGGACCAGTCCAAGTGAGTTGAACAAAAGTGAGTGGCAAAAAGGTCCACCCGCTCCTTGCCACATTTGTCCTAGAACTTGTCCTATTTTGTTCTATTACAACACTGTAGAGACCCAGTATATGAGTTACTCTCAGTGAGGTTAATCATGGATGGGCCCAATTGAAGAGCAGTCTGTCCAAGGTGTAGAAAGGCTTCCAACCTTGTGCCTCCTTGATGATTGATATATCTCATCCCAAGCAGATCCATTTTGTCAGGTTTGCTCTGCAAGCTAGAGCCTATGGAGATGAAAAAATGTCTGTCACCAACTCTTTGTTACAGGAAGCCCAATGGATCTGCTTTTGCAGCAGTCGCCAACAGCCCTTGCCTTCTCAGCAGGACCACTGCACATAGTGACCTGGTTGAATACCTTTGGCAAGTACACTAATGTCAGATAAACCTTGGGGTGACAGGATAGCTAACTTTCTCAATTAACCTGAATGAATTCTGTTTTCTCAGAACACTGTGAGGCTGAGCCCTATATTGTGCAAGAGGAGGATGGACATGTTCTGTATGGTTTGGTCCTCGATGAGGGTGCACAGGATCCAGTCATCTGAACATGTCACTACCCTGATGAGTCTGGGTGTTGCATAGGGTCTGTCCCATGCGATGAATGGAATAATTGTCCCTGTCAAGTGCTTGCAAAGGTCAGACTGTTAGCTCCAATGCTAGCAGTAGAATCCGGGCATCTGCATTAAGTGCTTAGGGCAGCACAAACTGGGCATAGAGCTGCATCTGGTGAAATCACCAGTGATGCAATAAATCAGTGATAGACATGTGGGTAAGGGTAACCTGCTCTTGGTCTGTCACACTAGTTAAAGCATATGCCAGTAAGCTTAATGTAGTTGACCTACCTTAAAGCTCTCTATGAAATACTTGCACTATGGCATAGTCAATTCCATCACCACCCATGCTGTGCGAAAGCATGCCTTCAGTGCTATAGGTAACGCATGATTTATTGCAACATTGCAGAGAAAGAAATCAAATGAATCCGACTCTAGTCCCTAGTGTAATTGTGATAGGAATTAACAGGTAGATTAACATAGCTAGCTGAGTATTGTAGGTGCGGTGTGGGCTAGTAGCACTTAACCACAGGTCAGTTAATTGCTTGTTTTAAAATTTTAAAAATGTAGAGATTGGACATGACCTGGCAGAGGGAATGAGGTGCAAATGGAAGGAAATGTCCATGCAACACAATACCGTGTGCTAGTGTATCCATCTAATGTATCAGGCCCAACAACAAATAGCACCTGGTACACTGAGAGAAACCCATTTGTCCACTTTAGCAGGGTTAGGCACATGCCCACCAGTTCATTAGACAGTGAGGGAGTGTGGAAAGAACTCTGATCCAATTACGTCAAACCTGACCTGGGGGAGAGATGAGGGGAAAATGGAGTCCCACTTACTTAACAGGCTCAGGGAGAGTGTGTGGTATGCTAAGGCAGACCCACTCGAATACTGGTGGCATAAACAAATGTGAATGCTTGGAAGAGATGGGGCCGAGGGAATCAATCCCAGTGGATGAATCGGAGGTGTTTGTTGCCACTCAGCAACAATACAAAGCAGAGGTTGCTAACTTGTTGCATACCATGGTGAGTAAAGGCTAACAAGGCTAGAAATGTAATCAAGGGAAACAAACTCAATGCTAACAGGCGCAACAGAACTTAGTGTTTTTCCAGAAAAATCACTATACAGTTAGGACAAATTTTCTCATTGTGGCAAAGGAGAATATGGTATAAAAAGAGATGGTAGGAGTATATAAGGAGCTTGTAGGACAGGTTAAATGCAATTCAGACTATAGTCACAAGCTCTTATGCAGAGAGCTTTGTATGGTGGTCTGATGTGTATGAGGTAAGAAAAATAAAAGGACTAATAACTGTATGACTGTGTTACTTATTGCAAATACTGCATCATCTGTCACATTGTGTTTGTTAGAAAGTCTTAGTGCTCAGTACAACCAGGTATCCAGGTGATTCTTTCCCACTGAGAAAAGATATGTTCTTTTGAACATCTTGTCACACATTGAAAAGACCCCAGAGGAGTCAGAAAGAAACTTTTTAATGATGTCTATTTATGATGTCTTCTGAATGTCCAATGTTGATGTCCACATCAAAGTACAATTTGCCCAACATTTTGGACAGTACACAATAACAGCATGTACAAAAAGCAACTTAAATTGACAACTTTTGAATTGAAGTGGCAATAAACTAATCACGTGTCAAACACTGTTCAACATTTCTTGCTGAAATATAACACTTGTATTCCAAAACAGGCTTGTACACAGTTTTATTGTGGGGTGCTGCTTGTAACTCCAAAGAATTAGCCTTGATTAACGTTTCTTTTTCCGTACTCCTGTTACACCGAACCGCACATCCCCCTTCTGTGGAATGAATGGAATTCTCCCAGTCCAACTGCAGATAGGCTACCATGTGGAAAACACCGACAGGCTAAACCATGAAAGTAGGTTGTTTTTCTACGTGATATAAAGTTCATTTCTCCTTATCTATTTATATAACATGGCTATTTTAGAAATGCCACTTTAGGAGTTCAAGACAGCTATCCAGATTTATACATTTAACTTCATGATGTTTACAGTGCAGAGCAATACTTAAACGTATAAATAAATTAAAAAATACAAGTCAACCAATAAAGGTTAATAAATAAGACAAAAATAAAACGAGAAGTTCATAGCTTTCTTATAAGGAACAAATAACAAAATAACAGGCTGAAATCACACTCTGGCATGATTGGTCGCGTCTCAATCCCAATCCGGCTTCTTATTGGACACAGTGCACTACGTAGGCTGAAGTAGAAGTCGGTTATTTCATATTCTACATAGGGCACAGTTGGAGTAAGTAGGGAGTTATTTGGGATGCAGTTTGGGACACGAGACGGATGTGAGTTAATCCGAAAAGTTGCCGAAGGAGCTGCATTGAGGCAGTGAAGAACGCCGATTTGTCAGGATAATTCATCTGTTTCTGAAACCGCAAGCTGCTTTCTTAGCTCGTATTGAGGATTTTTTTCCACAATAGGCGTGTAATAGGCGTAAACGAACGTAAGTGAAGATAATTAAAAGTTGTGCTTCACCTCACAAACCTATCTTCGGACCTCACGCAGCGTTGAAGACCGCATTAAGTGGTGAGTTTCCCATCACAACTAAAAACAGTTTTAGTCTGATGCTTCATTAATTTTTTCAAATAAAGCTTAACTTTACGCCCGAAAACGTATCTTGGCATAGCATGATAAATAGCAACATTTGATTGGAATGCTTTAAGGATTCTAAATGAAAAGCAAATAAACAAACAAACAGTTATGCATTTTCTCCGGGATGCGGCTGTGTGGGTCACGTGATCAGATGGCTCCTATTACATGTGTTAGACTTGTTTTGCAACGCTCTGTTGCTTGTATGTGAAATAAAGGTGCAAATAATTGTATTCATGATTATAGTATGCAAGCTTATGTGTGTTTTTTTTTATTTGCATGGAAAGAATTCAAGCTAATAAATAAATAAATTAATTAATTAATTTAAAACAAAATGGTGTGCTGTTATTGCAGCGAATACCAAAACTACTTTCAAAGATGTTTTTTTTTTTTAGGCAAACAAGCAGCCCATTTCTTAAAGTAAATATTCAGTGCTGAACTTTGGAGAGGTCGTGAGAGAAAAAAATATTTGCCATCCCCTCATGGCCTTGTGGCCTGGAGTCATGCAGCAAACATTCAGTTGCGTCTAAAAGCCATGAAGCAAGTGTGAACCAGTGTGAGCCAGTGCAAGCCTCCACCTCTCAGCACACCATCATTTTCAAGGTGCCAGTCTTGAAATAGAGATCACTTGCTTTTCTTAGCCGCATGCTGGGGGTGATGTAAACGATCTCGCTAAAACAGGCTGAGTCTGGCTCGTGCACACACAAACACGGCCCTGGGGCTGTAACTATAAAGACACCAGAGTTTTCATTTCATACTGTGATGTCTGTCTGCTTGGGGGAACTACAGAAGCATGAGCACGTGGATTTATTATAAAAAATAATGAATGATCGAACAAGCACTGAATATCTTTACATTTTACCATTTAATTAGTCCAGTGCATAACAGACTTGCATTGATCTTCATTGTACCTCATATTCCTGATTCAACTCCATAGCTAATTGCTATATCTTTCCCCGGCTGTATTTTGTTAAGAAAAGAGGAAAAACACTGCTGACCTCCAGTATCCAGGTTCAATCTTTTCCATCTTTTTAATTAAAATGTTCTGTTTGTTTTATGGACCAGGGATATTTTAGGATGATCTGCTCTGGGTATGACTTGGCCATTCATTATATTTTATGTTTGTGTGTGTGTATGTATTAATAGATAGATAGACACTCCTGGGCAAAAGAAAAATGAGGTAAACCCAATATTACAAAACATTAAGCTTTTCATGGTCTCAACAACAAATCAGTGGTCAGGAAAATAAGCAAGAATTAAACAAATAGCTAAAGTAAACAGGTGTGGCAGCTTTCCCTTAATTTCCTTTCAATGTTGAAGTCTTGTGGGTAAACTTGCAGATGGCTTTTTACAGAAAGAAGAGTCCATGTTGTTTCACTCGATGTTAAAGTCTTCAAACAGAAGATATTTTGGAAAATTTTGAACCCCCAGACAAGTTAGTTTCAATTTTATATCCTTTAAACATTTAAATATTCTCATGATTTACTCTTTGCATACCAGAAAACTATCTAAGTGAACTTCCCTGTTTCCAGCTTTTCCCCCCAACAGTTTCAGCAACGAGCATCAACCAGCAAAAGAAGCCCGAGATCTCAGGAGCGCTTTTTTACTTTCTGTTCATTTTCTTCCCAGTGATTTTTGTTGAGACCATTAAAAGCTTAATGTTTTGCAATATATGGTTTGCCTCATTTTTTTTGCCCAGTAGTGTAGTCTGTATTCATTCTGCTTCTTACACACACACACACACACACACACACACACACACACACACACTCCCTTAATCGATAACATTCCACTTTAATACAACTCGTAGTGGCACGACGTCACCATCAAAGCCCAATAAACCTTCCTCAGGCCAGGACACTCACTCTCACATGTATTACAGTTCTAGAAGTTAACACATAAATCTCCAGCTCGTCAGCGTTAATGCACAGTAAATGACCAACACTCTGATGGAGAGGCTCCATTTGGAGCCATTTTCACACCTGTAAACATTAAGAGGATGCAAAGTTGTAAATACGTAAATGAGCACTGTGAAAGCAGCGTGAAAGTTTGAAAGCTCATGACTCTGGAAAGAAAACGATGCTTGCTCTTGACTCCTGACATCGCTTCAGGAGTGTGACATCATTCACAACACAGGGGATATTTGCACTTGCTTATTGTAAGATAATGCAATAAACAAGTCATTTAATGTGAGTTACAGGAAAGTAAGAAGATAAAAGTTACTAATAAGACATTTTGTCAGATGATAAATGGTTACATCCTGATTTGATGGAGTAGAGTTACGTCTTTTTTGCTACAAGACGTAGCTCTCTAAATGCCAATTTCTACTTCTGCATCGAATGTATGCTGTAAGGTATGGCATAGGCGCCTGCACCGCCCCAAAAATGTAACTGCATGTCGCGCCAACACAGACCGCAACAGCTGTGTCTGTGACTGGTCCACTTTATTCACGGCTGCTGCATTTTCTCAGCAAAAATCAAAAATCTACTATTACAGTATTGTGTTAATAAAAGCATAAAGTATGAGGCAGTATAGTAGACATAGTTAATTATAACAAACAAACTAGCAAGATTTTACTGACTGTTTTTACCACCACATTTATTAAAATGGCTCTTTATCCAATACAATGGTTGAAAGAACTAAACAACTGTTGGGATACAACTGTTTTGTTTTGTTTTGTTTTTAGAGGAAAAAAAAGGAAAGGTGACTCCACTAAGATGTATCTGAAACTGAATAAACTTTAAAGTATTTTTTTCCCCATTTTTTTTACTAGTAATTGAGTAGTGTATTTGATGTGAATGTAGAATTTTCAAAAATCATTCATTACACTTGAAAAAAAACCTTATAAAACAGTTAAATGGCTTGTTTCAGGTAAATGTTTTATGTTTTGCTCAACTAAAAAAAAAAAAAATAGAAACCTATTTTATAAGTTTAATATTTTGTTACTTTTTACCGTCGAGCAAAGCTAAAATATTTACCTGCAATTTTGATTCTTTAATTTTATTTACATTTTACTATGTCATTTTATACTGTCCTATTTTTTTTTCCTTCCGAGTTCATGATCATAATATTAAAGCTTTCCCCTTTCCCTTTAAACACAGGGGGAAAAAAAGGCCAATTTGATGGACAGTCTGAACAAACGGGGGAATCTGAAGAGACTCGGGAGCAGCATTATCCTCTCCTTTCTCTCCGTGCATTAGCATATGTTTACCCATCCACACTCTATGTATATCAGCCATATTAATAGGTGGGAAAATGTTTGGAAATGATACTGACAAGACATGCACTTTTTGTGCGAGGCCACTTTTTTTGTTCTGGCTTTTCTCTCTTTCTCGCTCTTTCTTTCTTTCACGTCATCTCTTTTTTCCCCCCTTTCTGTCTCACATTTTCAAACTCTCTATGTAAAAGCAAGTGGCATGAAAATGAGCTATAAATCTGTTTCCCAGAGGAATTCCAGTCTGTCTGGTCGAAGCTGACAGCTGAGATTCAACACTTGTTGTGCAGTCAACAAACAATTTACCTTAGCTTCACTGGCTCTCAAAGGCTCTCGCTCTCGCCTTGTCACTCGGATCACGTAAAAAAATGTCGTTGTCACAGCTCTTTCTCTTTTCACTCTCGAGCAAACCCGATGATCCGGCTTGGAGTTTTCCAAACACGTTAAGTCACGTAGGAATTAAGCTCCGGAAAAGCCGCTGCCTGCTTCCTTTCCTTTTTTTTTTTTTTTACATGTCAGGAACTTGTGCGTGTAACAAAAAAAAATGAAGGCTGGGGTTGTGGCGATGTAATAACAACTTTATAAAATTGACAAAGTTTAAAGGAAGAAGAAATAAAGCATGCAGTCTTGTTTTTGGCAAATTTAAAATTTCTAGGTTAGTTTATATGGAAACTTCTTTCTATAAAATAAAAAAAAGAGGAAAATCCTTTTTTTGTTTGCCTAAAGCACAAGGTCAAAGGTCATCCCATAGAGACTGGCGGTGCATAGGAAATTGATTACCTCAATCACAATGGTAGAAAACATGATTCTCCTCAACAATCGTGTCTATAACCTTTCATGCATTGGTTCACATACACTTCAAACTCCAGGCAGAACTTTTGCATCCCAGAAGTCAATAATTTAAAAGTCCTGCCTTTCCAAACAGCTGAAATTACAGGACTGAATAATGTCCAGTGCTCACACACTTCAGAATGAAGCCAGTTCTTTGATGCTCGCTGGTTTTGGGAATCAAACTGGAGTAGTAATTTGGCTCAGTGTTTAAATGCACTTCCTGTGCACCTGTCTGAGGTGTGGCATGAGTAGGAAGTGAACTAAAAGTCACTCATTAGGAGGTGGAGACCTTTTAATCAGTCTGTCCTGACTGTAGAGCTATGACCACTTTGATCTCAAAAAAAAAGAAAGGAAAAAAATCAAATAAATCTAACAGTCAGCAGGTCATGGAGCCATTTGTTCAATGAAGCCATATTAGATAGAGAAAAGAGACCCAAACAAAATATTTAAAAAATATTTAGAATTTATTAGAAAATGCCAATGCAGTTTGGAGAAATTGTAGCTGAATGGAAAGAAAGAAAGAAAGAAAGACTGTATACAAATAAGAATTATACAAACAAATTAATAAATTAATAAATGACAAAATAAATTAAAAAACATGGTTTAAAAAAAAACCCCAAGCAAATAATGATTTAACAATGAATAAATGATTATATATATAGAAGCAAAGAAACAAATAAATATTTGACTTTCTAGGATGCATTATATATATATGTATATTTTAAATGTAAAAAACATAAAAAAGAATTATGTATATTTTTCTGCTCAAGAATGATCCAGAATATATCATAAAACTTTTTGACGTGCACTTTCAATCCGTGACATCGCCTCTCCTCCTACATTTTCCTGCGCTGTGAGTTTCCTGCCTCGTAATAAACCCACCAGGTGTGAGATCGCTGCACCTCTGCTGGGGCCACGGCACGATAAAGCCGACAAACTGTTTTAAACGAACCTTTTAACGTACAAAATGCTCTTAAATCCTGTACGGAATGACGAATTGATGTGGCTTAAGAGAAACAAATTAATAATTCACATAAGTAAATGGATGCTCATAGATACTTTCCAGAAGTGTGTACTTTTTAAACTGAGGATGATAAGACAGAGGAAGAACTGATATGGAATGAAAAGGGGAAATAAGAAAGGAAAGGCTCTGCTGGGAAGGATAAGAGGCTAGAGAAGGCCACAAAAGCACCGGGGTTACTGCAACCTCTGAATTGTGGACAACACACACACACACACACACACTCACAAGAATAGAATGAGCAGAATAATAGTATCTCTAATAAGCAGCAAGGCTAATTAGCTACATAAGATCCTTATAATCACTTGGTATGGATAGATATGAGAGAGAGAGAGAGAGAGAGAGAAAGAGAGAGAGAGCGAGAGAGACAGCGAGAGAGAGATGGAGGGAGTAGCTGGATGGATGAATGGCTGTTTGGCAGGTGTAATTAGACATGTACTGTATGCGGAGCACTACAGGGGGTAGCGACAGGGTGAAAGCATGCATGTATCGTCATTGTGTGATTTTCCTCCATTCATTCTCTCTTATCACTCTGAAAAGGAGCACAAAGAAAGAGGAGGATTCGTACCGCGAGCTGTAGAGCTGCATTGTAATTGGGCCGAGAATAAACCCCTGTGGGATTCACAGACATCTACAGTAACTACAGTCATTCACCCTTCAGAGCACTCGGAATAATATTATGAATATATTACAAACTACTCATTAAAAGAAATTATATACGGAATAAAATAATAGCATAATATTTGATATTTTGTTTGTCATTTAAATGATTTACTTCAAGTAGTATAGTATTCAGATTTTTAAATTAATATTGGTACAATTTAATTAGATTTATGCCGATATGATTATTATTATTATTATTATTATTATTTGTGGGGCTCAGTATTTTAAATATGCTTCATTTTTATAAGCAACATGATAATACCCCAACATAATGCTGTACTTTGCTTCATTTGCTTAATTTTTAATGTTCTCTTGTTGTTGTTGTTTAAGGACTAAAATGATTTGAAATTATTAAAATTTGATATGATTTCCAATCTTACCACAAAAATTCATTAATTCATTCATTCATTTTATCATGCCCTAAATACTTAAATAAATACAGTAATATAAAATGTATTCACAAATTACAATTAAAATAAGTATATAAACACTCAAGGCAAAAATGAACAGAAAAAGAGTTAAAAAAAAAAAACCCAAAACAGAATTCAATGGTTTTTTTCATGATGCTCTAACTCTCCAGACAAATTAAAATTGTTAATTTTAAGATAAAAGGAATGAAAATTTGTGCTTTTATCCCTGATTTCCGTGGTGAATGAGTGAGACGGTTGCTTGATCGACCAATGAAAGACTTTAGAAGGAAGAGCAGGAGAAAGAGAGATTCAGGAAAGAATGAAAGAAATGAGAAGGATGAAGGGAAAAAGGTCGATGTGAAAAGAGGGGTCATGACTGGCAGAACGTCTGAAGAGTTTCTACATCCTCGCAAAGAGCCATGACATCATCAGGTATTGAAGTGTACAGGGAGAGAGAGACGTGTGTGTGTGTGTGTGCGTGTGTGTGTGTGTGTGTGTGTGCGTGTGTGTGTGTGTGTGTGTGTGTGTGAGCTGAGATTAATCGACTCTGTGTTTGCTGTGTTTCCATTTTCACTTTTTTCCCACCACAGGCTTTGTGTGTTTTCCCCTGAAACACTCCTCTGTTTACGTGGTTAACATTATATGATATTTTATACTGCACTCCCTCCACCCTTCCTCCATTTCTATTCATCCCTCCATCTCTATTCATCCCTCTCTGATTTGAAAAGCTTCAGCATGAAAACATTGTACTAGATCTAAAAATCCCTAAGGCTTGAACACGTTAACCCTGCACCGTGTTAACATGGGACGAGTCAGTGGCAGCCATTTTGATGCATTTTCATATCCTTACAGTGCATCACTCATCACAGTTAGCTCGCTAATAACAAATAACAGACACAGAAGTGTCCATGTTTTTTACCCTCCTTGTAGCTTAAACACATGGAGGAGGAAAATGACATAATTCCGAGATACTGATTTCCCACTTCTGAGGCAAGTTGAATGCAGAATAAGTTACAATAGAGTACTGTGTTTGTTGAATTGTGGATTGAGACCACCCCCAGGCATGCGCACACAAACACACACACATATCAGGGAGACATGTAAAGCCCACAGATGTGAAGAACCATCATTAGCCTATTGAGGACAGACTGAAACGTCTGTACTGGAGGGGTAAATTCTCCAGGGCCACGTTATCTCACTCTGTGGCTTTCGGCTCACATGCTATAAACACAGCGACATGCACACCAACACACACACACACGCACCAATGATGCATCTACTAGCACTCTATACTCTACACAGGTAAAACAAGCTACTTTCTCCCTCTTGTGTTCGAACTTCCTGTACATACAGCACTGTACACATTAACAGAAACTCCATAAAGGACAAATAGCCACAAACACAATGAAATGTGACATTTTTTCATATAAAAATTCGCTATATACAGCACTACACAAGCAAATCGATACTTTTAACCACCTTTTAAAACTACTTTGTTTCCCTCAGGTACCCTATAGTCCAGTTTTATAAGAAAATCAGCTGCTAGGTAGGCCTATTTCTAATCACCGTAGAGATCCTGACACAGTTCTTCTGAAGTTCTTCTTGGCTGTTTCCTTTCCTTTGGTTTCTTCAAATAAACCCAGACAGCATCCCTTCTGGGTGGTTTTTTTTTCTTTTTCCTTTTTTTCTTTTTAATCTGAAAACATTTCTTACTTAATACTCATGTGGTACTACCTAGTGGGTCTCTTATTTACTTGAAATTACACAAACCTATTTCACAAACCCAAACCTATTTCTAACATTTTAAAATGAATATTAGGGAAACCTAAATAAATTGCTCTTTTCTGCAAACACAGTAATGCAGAAACAAATTAATATCATACAAAATATATAAAAATGTACTGAAGAAGTCTCAGGTGTCAGCACTTTGTAACAGTCAGAGTGCTTTGTACACTTTCCTGGAATGGGAAAGTCTTGGTGCATTTTAAAGGACCATTATGTAAGATTTTGAGTGTATCTATTAGTAGAAATTGAGTATATATTACATAATATACTTATATAATTTATAAGTATGTTGTCATTAGTGTATAATTACCTGTAACTACAAATCATTGTGTTTTCCTAAACTTAGAATGAGCCCTTTATATCTACACAGGGAGCGGGTCCACCTCTACAGAGCCGCCATGTTGCGCCACTACAGTAGCCCAG
>JAQMYM010000033.1:4570470-4587413 GCA_030014255.1 Parauchenoglanis ngamensis
ATGTTAAAGTCTTCAAACAGAAGATATTTTGGAAAATTTTGAACCCCCAGACAAGTTAGTTTCAATTTTATATCATTTAAACGTATTTAATCTTTTCATGATTTTCTCTTTGCGTACCAGAAGACTATGTAAGTGAATTATGTAAGTTTCCACATATAGGTGTGTGTATGTATGTATATATATATATATATATATATATATATATAAAATGTCTGAACAAAGTTTAAGTGCTTCTATGAAGAATGTGGTTTTGTTTAGAGAGAAGCTGTACAAAAAAAAAAAATATTGATTAAGGTGGCAGAAACAGAACATTTTACAATGTTTGGTCTAGGAAATAAGGAGCAGAAGATTGAAGGTAAGTTTAAAGATTTAAGATTATGAAATTAATTGGAAAAGTAGCATGTAACTTTAGTATATACTGATAAATCAGATTATAATAGAACCATAGAAGGGTATTATTATGATAGAATGATAGACGATCATTTCTGTTTAAGCAGACCAAAACTGTTCCTATACCAGTGTAAATTAATTGTATTGCAAATTACTGCTGTATGATTTTCCAGCTTGTTTTTCAGCAGTAAAGATTACCAGAAATATAGTTGTTGACACCAAAGCAATAATGCCTTCTATTTTAATGGAAAGTCTTGGATAAAAGTTAATTTTTAATCTCTAAATACATCAATATAATTTATTGACATAGTGGATAGTTAATATACAGACATGGGGAAATCATAAATATATTATATTGTCACTGGGCAAATGAAAGATCCAGTCTACTTCCCAGGCCCCTGTTTTGGTTTCTCAAAAAGTGGTAGCAAATACAATTAACTAGTTAACTTCATTATATTAGATTCAGGATAATTAGATTCAATAATGTGTTACCATTTTAATTTAACATTGACTGAAATTTGTCTTGGTGTGTGCTCAAGGAAAATAAAACAACAGTGCTAATGTAATACAAATACAAAATATAAACACATCAAAAGTATTTTCATAGTACCTACAAATATTTCAGATGTGATATATATTTATATGTGATATATATTCAGATGTTAATATGCAAATATTTCAAATGTGAGATGTGGTGTTCTGTCCTCACGTCACACACAAAAGATATTACTTGAGTCTGAATGGCATCTTAATTTTCTCTCTGTGTGTACTCCGGACTACATGTAGTAAGCAGAAGTTATATGACACTTTTTGTATAAGAGCATTTTGCTCGGTTTCATAAGTGATACTGAAATTGTCTGTTCACTGTTCATGGTAATTAGTCCGCCTACTAAAAGCTATCAGCCAGAATGCTCCTTGACTGATGTGTGTAGTGCAGCAGGTGGTGGTAATTCAGAAGCATGCTCAACAGTTGCAGTACTGAGGTACTATATGGCCAACAGTTTGTGGAAATATGACCATCACGCCAGGACTTCTGTGGCATAGAAATTTCCTTACTGTTGTATTCATGTGGTTTGCGGTAATAGCGCCCCACACTGCACAAGCTCAATATTGTCTATGGTGCTGTCACACCACTTGCAGCACATGAGCATTCCCAAGACATGTGCGCAGTCCCTACACATGGCGCTCACACTTTAAGAAGGCAGATACCGCAGAAGATGGTGTTCACTGTGAGCTCTGTAATGGCACATGGTGCACATGCAGAACCGAAAACCATGTGAAAAGGAAAAAGAAACAAATATGGGTCAAGGAATGGATTAGCTGAGTGGTACTGAGCACTTGAAATATTGTAGAGGTTTGGGTGCTTCTGCCAAAGTTCTATTAAATTTAGCTCAGGCCTCCGCAACACAGCCAGGCTCTCTGTCGTGTTTTTTTCCCTCTGTGAGCTGAGGTGAGGTGAGGTCCCCCGCCTCTTTCCATAGACTTGTGTCCTGCACTCTCATTGGTTGTAGCTCACCGGGACCTGGCTCAGGTATTTAGCAGGCCAGTGGTATCTGGTCAGAGTCGGCGCGTAGTTGGCAAAATTGTTTGATCATGTCTTTGTAGTGTTCACACGTAGCGAAATCAATGTTGTTGATTGCTGAACAAATCTGGAGTTGTGCCTGATGGAGGCCTTTTGTCAGCAACTCAAAAACTGCCTTACAATTGTGTAGTGTAAACAAGGCTTAAATGTTCCGCTGCCAGGGACGTGTCAAGTCCTCACGATGCACCTTTTTGTGCTGAAGAAAAGCCCTCTCGCTTAGCATGAAGGAGACTGTTTAACATTGTGGATTATTTTGGACTCGGTGGCAGACGGCCTTCTCTCATGGCATGGTGATCGATCAATTAGGAAATGCAGTGCTTTTCAGTAAATCATGCTGCATGCACAAGAAAATGTTTACAGAAGCGGAATTTGCAGCTTTGCTAACCAGCTACAATCTGCATTCATCAATAAGGTGAGAGCCAAGACCCATTATTAACCCTAATATTCTCCAGTGAATTGAAAAGAGCATGTGATGGCATTCGCGTTCTGAGCTTGGGTGTGGTTAGCGATCACACTGTGCACAGGTCCAACTGATCCGCTCCTGTGAGTGGTATGGAGCGATCACACTGATCAATCAAACCGGTCTTTAGGGGTCAAGCGCCCTCGGGAGGGGTTCGGATTGCCTTGTGTGAGTACGCCGTGAGATGAGTCTGTTGGTTTATTTTGGTTTTGTGGCCACACATTATGGCGCTTCCACCCCATAGTGCACTGAGCAGTGATGTTTGTGAATGTTCAGTTCAGCAGTCTGGGCATTTTGGAATCGTTTTCTCTTTCTCATGTAGAGGGATAGAGAAAAACGTGTACTGTGGACGTGATCCTTCATAACTGATAAAAAAAGGTGAATATCCAGGTACAATGTAGACAAGGCCACAGCACAGACCAGGCCAAAAGCTGTTCTATTAACCGCCACTCTTCTGGGAAGGCTTTCCTCTACATTTTGGAGTGTTGCTCAGGCGAGTTCGTTCAGTGAGATCAGGAACTATTGTCAGGTGAGGAGGCCTGTGGTGCTTGTGGCGTTCCAGTCCGTCCCAAAGGTGTTCAGTGGAGTTGAGGTCAGGGCTCTGTGCAGGACACTCGAGTTCTTCCACTCCATTCTTGACAAACCATGGAGCTTGCTTTTTTTCACAGAGGCATTGTCATGCTTGAACATCTGTAAGCCTCTTGGTTCCAGTGAAGGGAAATCGTAATGCTACAGCATGCAAAGATGTTCTTGACAATTGTGAGCTTCTGTCTTTGTGGTAACAATTTGGGGAAGAACAACATATTGGTGTGATGGTCAGGTGTCCACAAATTTTTGGAAGTATGTTCTATGTGGCAGCAACTCAAAGCCCGTTAAGTGTAAACATGTATACCACTTGAAAACTTTTGTCACTAAAGTCAGTAGGACTTTAGCCCAGTCTAATAGCCTTGTGTATATTCATCTGCCCTTCATAAACAATAAAAATTCAAAATAGCAAAAAGATTTGTTCATAATATAGCTATTTATCTACAGCACGTCGCAGTTATGCTCGTGGAGTTTTCCTCCACTGCCATTTTAGTGCTCTTTGTGCTCTAAAACACCAACCAAACTCGTCAGCTCACTAACAAGCCCTCAAGGAAGAGTTTAAATGTTAATTTATGGGGATTATTCCAAAATGTCTCTGGGAACATGTATTGTTTACCAGGTACTGTTGGAAAAGATCTGACTTGAAAAAAATTCTCCCTTCACCTTCATAAAACAAACACAAAAAGATTCAGTGGTTCAGTCATTATGACACAAAAATAGTTATTATACTATACTATATTAGTTTTTATACAAAAAAACTACCAAATTAATAGAATTACTTAATTGTTTTAACTTCTGTACTAAACTAATCCATATAAATATGTGGCTAAAATGTAAAGTGTATATATTTTACTTATTTCCTGGACAAAATATATTATTTTGCAAGTGCTCACAATGTTAGAAATAAGAAGTGATGTTTACTTGGTTCCTGGTGCCATGTAAACCTTACTAAAATGTGCTTAATTATATTTACTAAGCCTTTGCGTGCGGAGTTTTTTTTTTACCATGCTATTCTTTAGTAAATCACACTCCAAGGTGTTTTTCAATGCTGATGGCATTTGAACAGAGTGTTGAGACATATAATTAGCTTTTTTTTTTCCATTTTTCTTTTGTATGCAAAATCATTGTTTTCTCCTCTAGGGCAGAATTTTCCCTCAGGGTATCATACTGTACATTACGTTGTTCAGAGCAGCAGTATATAATCTTGTATAAGCATGCAGGTGGGTGTGTTTTTCTCTCTCTCTCTCTCTCTCTCACTCACAGACATTCACACACTCACACACACACTCTTGTTTTTCAGGGGGGATGGATCTCTCTTTAGTAGCGCTGTTCTGTTTTGCCCACCTAGCTCCAGTTTTGGGTGAGTTGTTTTTCATGTTCTCTGTGCCTCTTTTCGTACTTTTACTAGTTATCTTGTACCAAAGCTGGTACAAAATGTAACTTTTTTGGGGGAAAAGTAATACTTTAAGGAATATTTAATTGTTGTGCATCTCCATTGCTGGATCTTTCACTATTCTGAGGTGTTACGACTTGCTTGCAGCATTTCCAAACATGTTTTCTGGCCAACGTAACCTGTTTTTAAAAAAGCTGGAGGGATAATGTAGAGAAGATGCAAAAAGCAACTTCTGTCTCTGTCTCCACCAGTTAGAAATATGTTACACAGAACAAGCCTGGGGTAAATGTCACCATTAGTGGTGATGGTCCAGTTATTTCAAAACTGGGATTAATCTGGGATTAATCTAGGAAAGACACCCTAACAGCACTTCCTGGCGTGCGTGTCTGTGTGTGTGTGTGCGCGCCTGTGCGTGCAGGCTCAGCTTTTGGCAGGGAGATGCCAGGTAAGTGAGTCAAGGCTTAAATGTGTGCACAAGGAATGTGTGTCTCCATCTGTTTGTGGCAAAAGATTTGTTTGGCATTTTGAAGGTTCTTGCAGTTTGAAACATGCTGTCCCTCAGGGTATACCAAAATGGCTGCACGATTCACTACTGTAATGCACATAAACAAATTGCAGTACTATGCTTGCCTCAAGTAAAATGAAATACTTTTCACAGCTGACTGCTGGCTGCGGACGTTCTAAAAGTTGCAAAAGAGTGAAAATCTTGCTTATCACACAGCACACACTCATGTGTGACATTATTTAAGCTAGAGCTTAGAGTTCTTGCGTGGGTAACTGTGTTTGTTTAAAAATAAATATCAGTGTCCACATGGGTTTCCTCTGGGTTCTCTGGTTTTCTCTTACCTTCCAAAAATGTATACGAGTATGGTACCCAGTGATACATCAGTGTCCCAGTCATGGTGTATTCCCTCCACTCCCTCCTCCTGGAATTGTCTCCATGCCCACTGCGACCCTGACCGGGACAAAGTACTTACTGCAAATGAATTATTGAATGGAAAAATTTTAGGTGCAGGTGGAACAGTGGTATGGCTGTGACATGTTGTCCAAAGTAATTTGTTCATCACACTTGCATCACTGTTACAATGAGATAAATAAGATTTGCTCTGAAATTTGGATATCGTTGTATCAACATTGTGTAGCATAAACTTCCTATCATGTAAAATATTATGAAAGAGATTTGGCTGTGGAACATGCATTGCATCCTTCAGTCTCGAATACCTAGTACGGGGTGCCTGTAAAAAAATAAATAAAATTTGGCTCTGCTGATCAGTTCAGTGATAATTCTTTATTAAAAATTATATTGTCAAACAAACAAAGGCTACATATCTGAAAGCGATCGAAAAGCATATGGCATGAGAATGAGAAACTCATGGTGGCTCATGTACCATGTCTAGCTTGCAGTGGCTCCAGAGGGATTTCAAAATAAAAGTCCCTGTGGCTTGCTAGCCATACTGCCAAAAGGTATTTACATTTTTATTTTATTCATTTATTTTTTTAAACATTTTTAATCTAATACTATAAAGTGTAAATGGGCACCATTAAAAGTGGTCTCGTTTTTGTTTTTCCATAACTGTGTGTTTCATTTTCATTGCAGATGTTCAGATAAAAAAGCCTCTTCAACTCAATAATTCAGTCAACATGTTTTAATTAAAGTTGTAAACTGTCAAAAGTTGTTTTGTTTATCCAAACATCTTTTTTTTTTTTATAAACCATTTTGGTATTGAAACAGGGAATCGATAAAAACCTCGATAGACTCGATAAGCAGATAAAATTCAAGTGACACCCAACCCTTATTATTATTATTATTATTATTATTATTATTATTATTATTGGTCAGTGCACAGGAATAGGTGACCTTAATCCACATCCCCAGTGTTCTGGGAGATTCCTATGAATAAGTTTACATTTTCTCAGACTCTCTTTCTGTTCTTGTAACTCCACGTATAAACAGAGAAGTGCACAGTTGCGCTGTGTTGTTTGAAATGTTGGCGAATCTGAGACAGCCTCTTTGTTCGGGTTTGGAGGAGGGTGGTGGTGGTGGTAAGGTAACCACTCTTGGTTCTTTTAACAAACGCCCCATTCATTGGCTTAGGGATAAAAATAAGGATTCATATTTCCTCTTTGTGCGCTGTAGTCTGCGTTTGCTGGCACATTGCCAAGGTGGGTGTGTTTGAGAGAGTGTCTGTGTCCTCTGTTTTATTATCCAAATGTTCCCATGGAGATGAAGGAAAAAAGACACATGTGACACTTGTGGGGACATTTTCTTGGTCCCCATGAGGAAAAATCTTTTGTTGTGCAAAATAATCCTTTCACATAAAAACTGAAAGATATAAAAGACTTCCTTTTGTGGTCATGAGACGCCATGGGAGTAATAAAAGTAATAAATAGATTGGTAGTATTTTGTGTGTGTGTGAGAGAGTTGGAGAGAAAGAGAGAGAATGTGTGTGCGTGTGAGTGCACGTGTTTTGTGCATGGGAATGCCATAGTGTTATGTAAGCCTAAGCTCAGGCTTCTTTTTGGCTTCCTTTTCTTTTTTTTTTACAATGATTGTAACCTTTAAATCGACGTATCATAAAGTTTTCTTGAGTAAATCATTTAGCATGAAACATTTCCTTTAGTTCCAGAATTTTACAATGCATGACATCCTTTTAGTGTTTCTGTAACGCTCTGCTTTCTCTCTCCAGCCACTACGATGGATGAGACCAACGGTGAGCATGTTTTCTATTGTATTCATTTATTTCACATGAATTCAACACTGGACATGACTGAGAGAGGTTCCAGGCCAAAAGCTCACTCTGTTTAATGTAAAACAAAATATTTGAGACACAGCAGGGGAAGGAAAATGTTTGTGAAGATCCACTGCTAGTGAGCTGTTATTACTGCAGTACAATCCAGTAGAGCAAACATTCTGGAGTGTGGAAGAAACTACTAGTTTGGTAGGTGCCAAGAGCCACAGCCTGTTTCACCAAAAGTGCAAGAAGCACTTTGGGTTCTCTTTCTCACAGTTTAGTCAACTTTACACCAGAGAAGGGAAGCTGTTGCAGGAAACCTTTCTCTCAAGAAAATGATCTTTGGACAAATCTCTTGGTTCTTAATAATGTGTAATATATGTTGAACACTGTGGTGAACAGATTAGTCTCATGTCTTTTTATTTATTTCTCTTTCCAGATTATGACAACCCATTTCATTATGGTAAGTGGAATGAGCTTTCATCTATTTAGGAAATGAGTTGGCACAAAGAACAGAGGAAATTCCAGATTTTGATGGACAGTGAAAGTGGACTGAGTGCGCTGATGGTCTGCACGACTCCTTTTAAGTGCACAGCCTCATCAGACCACTTCCAGTTTTCTGCTTTTTGTTTATCTGACACTTTCACTGCATGAATAATAAACTCGGATGATGGAGTTTGATTTGTGGCTTTCAAAACATGCCCCTCTAATCAGGAAACATCTGGGAAGGTCAGCGGGTATTTGTGTCTTCACTCTGTTTGCTGAAGTAGATGGAAAAACTTCACCCAGGGGACCAGGTTTTTGTACAGCAAGTCAACGAACCTCAGTCTTTGCTCTTATGTTTGTCTGTTTAATATCTTTCATTTGATGCATGTAAAATAAATAAATAAATGAAAAGAGCCATTTTATTTTTAAGACAAATCTCTAAGCCAGTTTTTAAAAATTCTTTTGTGTCAGTACTGAAGTATTTCAGTACTGAAATGTTAACCTATAATGCATGTCATGAGCTGAAAACAAGACAACTTTTTAACCACATCCACATTTATTTTTATTTATTTTTTGCTCTCTTTTGTGGATGTAAAGATATAACTATATGACTATAGCAAAAATTAAGGAAGACAGTTAAGTGAGCCAGCTCACCTTTCCCTCTGTGAATCGTCTGTGCCAAAAACTGCTATTTTCAGTTCCTTTTGATCGTCCAAAAACAGTTTGCAACAATCCAGGCAATCGATCTTAAATTGTAACCTGAAATTGATATTTGGTCAAAGTCTCCTTTTGACCGATATATTCCATTTTCTTACGGTTATTCCATATGTAATGGACCCGAACCGGCTTCGGCCATCTTTTAGGTGGCCGTGAAGGAAAGAAGAGTTAAGTCATGTTTTGTTAAAAGCTTCCAAATATGACACGTGAAAGAAGAAAAAGTGCGAGATGGATTTTGAAGGGATTACGAACAGTGGTTTTGCTGCACAGAAAGCTTTCACGTAGCAGTCACATGCTTTCAAAACAAAAACAAAAGACTTTGCTTCTGGGAAGGGTGAGCCAGCCCCTGTAATATCATTAATGATGTATTTTTTATTGTTATGATTAATGATGAAACATGTATTTAGAAATTTGACAAGTCGCCCGAGTCTGTGTAAACCTGACCTCTTGCTAAGAGTACTTATTGTAGTGGTCTCCCCTGAACGCAAGTATTTTAAAATATTCACTGCCACTGCACTGTCATTTCTTGTCCTCTAGGAATCTGCTTAAAATTATCACATTTTCAATGATACACTGAACACATTATGTTGAATAGGCTTAACATACCATAAAGAGTCCACATTTTGTATTTCTCTTATAAACCAGTGGTGTCATAGGAGCTTATTGACAGTAACGCAGGGTTTTCTGCAGTGAAATGTGCCCTCAGCAAATGCATGTTTTTGAGTTCTAGATCAGGAAATGCACTTGAGGGTGTACCAAACAGTAGTTTAGCTCTCCGGTAATCTTCCTCAGCCAGAAGACGAGATGATCGTGATAATAAGCATGTGGTGTTTTATCAGCAAGTCTGTTCTGAGTTTCTGACGTCACTGCTTTGCTCAGAAGTACTGAACCACATTTCTGGGGCTCGACCAAGCTGCAGAGTTTAGTTCCAAATATTTTGGCTCCCTTATTCAGATTGTGCTGAAGGTCTTAATGAACAGAACAGGTATGTTAGATTAGCGCACAGATACATGGGTGTCAACACGCATGAATCCCACTGAACCACTAATCTGTGGTGTATGTGCATTCTTGCATACTTTTTGCTGTATTTCTTGCTGTAAAATGTGCTGTATTTGTTGACCATGTACAAATGTCCCTGCACAATTCCTATAAATATATGCATATTTTGTGTGTATTTTCCATTAACCATCTTTGTATATAATCCGCTGATTTCTCTTTTCAGATTACGAGTCAGTGAGGATTGGTGGTTTGGTCTTCGCTGCTGTGCTCTTCTTCTTGGGGATCTTTATTATTATCAGTGAGTTGGTGTGGTGTACTGGAGTCTTGTTTGTGGCAAATATGATGCCCCAAAACACACTGCCCTTAAGAATACTCAATTTGCAGACACATTTGGTCACCGAGAGCTTCAGACAGTCATTAGGACCGCTCCAAGTAGTTTGCCAAAATTCTAAATAGATCTTTATTTCTCTGGCTTGATGCCATCCTTCTTTTCAAAACAAAATCATCTTGTTTCACTCTAGAAGATAAGGCAGAGAATTTGCAGTGCTCGTCAACATCCTCAATGTTGTAATAGTTTGTGTTTAAAATAACATATAGTGACTGGTATAGATAACAGTCTGTGGTTAATCACAAGAATGTTTTAAGTTCAGATCCCAGGACGGGCAGAGAGTCACAGTTGGACTCTTGAGAAAGAAACTGTTCAGCTGTGTGTTTAGATTGTATCCTGCCTTAGTAAAGCCCAACACTAAATGAAACCAGTTACTCTTTTTAAACTTGGATTTAAACGTCAGGTTTCATTAACTTCTCTCTCTCTCGTGTTTCCTGCAGGCCGAAAATGCCGTTGCAGAGGAAGCCAGGCCTCTTAAAGTGAGTTGAGAAGGAAAACAGGTCACATCCTAGCTTATGATTCTTTCTTCTGAACGTATGATACAAGGCAGTGCTAAGTGTTTGGGTTTTTTTTCAGCATCTGTCTTTTCATCTTTGTTGCCTTGCTGTAGGCAGTTTAATGCAAGTTAAATTCAATATTTCAAACATTTTTCATTGATTTTTTTTTCATTCAAGGCTATGGGGATTTAATCCAGCATCCTAAGGTAAGAGATACTTGTGTTATCACTGAGTGTAATCCTCCTAGCATTTCACTATCAGCATAATGGCAGGATGATGCATCAGCTTTGATGATTACCAAATACTTTAGACTCCTTTTCACACACCAGTAAGATTTGATGACAGCCATTTTACATTGCTTGAAAATGGATGTGTGTGAGTATTTGAGTGAATAAATTATGAACCATTTCGTATAAGAGTTTTTTTAACCCTGTATAAGGGAATTAACTTTAAGCTTTTTATACCTAAGTGAAACAGTTTGTTTAGGTGGTGTTGCTAGTTTGGTTCAATGTGGGAAATTATCATAATGCGAGTCGGGAGGTCATAATGCTTATCCAACATTTATTTTGTTAATGCTCAACTGCTACTTCAAATTTGCAATTTTATACATTCCTGCCCACATTTTGTTTTATTTTTGCTTAACCAAAAAATTAAGAAGGTGTAACAAGTGCAGATCTTTGTTTTTAACTGACCTATAAAAAAGCTGTTCAGAAGCTTCCTTCTATTATGCTGTGGATGGCAGTGACACTATCTCACATCCCCAGGCCATCACTAATCAAAATAGACCGTGTAAAGACTGTGTAACGCCATCATGGAAACTTATCATAAAGATAAACCACTTCAAATCACTTAGACGAGAGTAAAAATGTAATTAATTAGAGTATTTGCAATTTCATTAGAGATGCATTATGCTTAATTGTATATTTTATTCCACTGTATGATTTTTTTTTTTTGTTTGTGTGTTTGTCACAGCATGTGTTACCACCAATAGGAGACGGCAGTGGGATGGCAAAAACCTAAAAGGATCCAATTTTCTTAAATGTGTTCACATTTGTCTGACTTAAATCATTATTTTCATCCAACACTGCCATTTTTTCCTCTCAAATATCTGAACCATGTATTCTTAGTTGACAAAGTCTCTTATTGTGTGGTAGGGATCGCGGCTGAGGAGTTCATTCTTCTTGATATTTCATTCTCTTCTTTTTCACCAGAAAACGTGTTTTGTAAGAACCCTTAACATTTTCTTAGACTTCTGTAGCTTGTAGTTATGAAGTGTTAAGGTACATTTCCCTTCTTATTGTAGCATTTTATACATTTTGTAAATTCTTTTAATTGTTTGCAAGACACTAATTTGCTGTTGAGGTTATCCACTGGGTTAAGAGAACATGACTGACAGCTTTTCTATCAAATAAACATGAGTAAATGCAGTATGCAGTGGTTTGTGGTAATAGGAAACAAAAGCACAAAAAAAACTAATAACACTGTCGTATGGTTAGATGGGGTTTAACTAACACACTATGCCCTGAAGTGGAAAGACACTATGGCCAAAAGTCTGTGGACACGAAACCATCACCAAACACCAAAACCTTATATACAAACTGTTGGCCATATGGTGTATGTAAAGTGTATACTGAAGTGTTCATATGATGCAAGTGTACATCTTGGTGGCATAACTCTCTGTATTCTATAATGCAACACCAGGATGTCAGTGCTGAAAAATAGCTGTAAGTGCATATTTACATATAAGCTACTTGTATGCGTTGAATAAAATCCAAATAGCTGTGAATGAGAGCGTAAATTTTTATACCTTGCCTGGACATTACCATTCATTTCATTTGTTTTATATTTAAAGTCTCAGTCTTCATTCTTCATTGTACAGTACTATCTATATTCATAAACATATTCTTTTTAATTTTCTTTCCAATAATTACTGGAATTATTAAGCACTCTTGTTTGGGTGAGTGCATAAGTTGCTATAGAAACAATAATGTGGGCCTATTAGAACACAGTCATTGAAACGTGAAACTTAAATTTTTTATTTACTGATAAACAACACGAAATGCTTTTTAACTCTATAGATACATGTGATGCCATGGAACGCCCTTGATGCATTATTATTATTATTATTATTATTATTATTATTAACAGTTGTCCATTTACCAGTCTCTCCTGAGGGCTGTACCATGAAGCATAATTTCAGGGTTAGCCCACTAAATTTGGATCATGGCAAAAAATCATGGCAACTGCTCAAACGGTGAACTGTTTAGTCAATGTTTTACATTTAACAAGCAAATATATCTTTGTGTTGACTGATCTAAAGCAAATATTGTATATGTAGTAACTCAGAAGCCTTACTTTGTTTATTTCTGATGCTGTCCATGGCCATTCGTGGTTGAGGGGGCATTTTCTTTGGCTTTTCGTAGTTGGAGGTTGTAAATTATAACTTGACAGTGAGTCGAAAGCAACATTATTGCCTGCTTGTGAGGGCATGAATGACTTTTGAAAGAAAGTCAGTGCTATAGTTTCAAGGTTCACGTAGACTATTAAATTACACATTCCCAGAAATATCTAATTGTAACAAACTAGACTTTAACCAAACTTGAATATAAAATAGGGACCTTTTCCCTCTATTTACATAACTGTGGTCTGTAACATCACTGATGCAATTCCTGACTCTCCTTTAAGTCACTGTTTGGAGCTAGATATGAATGCGGAGTACATTAATCTAGATGGTTTTGCTTTTTTATATATTATCTTAAAGTGTTCCTGACCATTCTGCATTGCGGATCAGTTTGGAGGCAGACAGGGTACATCTGCGCCCAGTTAACAGGTGACCTCCTCATGACATTTGGGGTACATCCGGTTTTGGTCCGTTAGGTAACGTTTCATGCAGAACGTTATGAGGACGTTTTGTATCCTTTATGAATGGTACACACAGGTCCTATATAGGTCTTTAAATAACATTGCGTTTATAACATTTGGAGTATATTCAGCGGAAGTCTAATTTTGGTCCAGTGCATAACGTTAGGTGCGAGTTATTATGAGGACGTTTTGTGGGCTTTTATGAATGTTACACACAGGTCCTGTGTAGGTTTTTGAAATGACGTTGCATTTATGACATTCACAAGACATTCAACATGATATTCAACTGTTTTAGACCTAAAATTATCATTAAAGAGTAGGCGTTCCCCTTCAAATTAATTTTATATCACTTCAACATTTTTGATGCCCTCGCGTTCGGCAGTCTCACAGTATGTGTGTATATTTCACTATATTCACATATTTTATTGATATTTGTGTTAATATAATTCCCACTAATCAAATCTAGGTGATTTTTATGAAATTGTCAGCAGTTTCTGGCAGCATAAAAGTAGTAGTACTACTGCCTTTCACCATCGTCAACAAGGTAGGTGATATAATATTAAACGTTTGCAAACAAGTACAATGTTATCTGTAAAATTCAAACTATATTGCTTAAAATAAGTTTACCACAGTGGATTATGGCGGCATCCTGGTTTTAACAGGTCTGAGAAAGGAAAGTTACCGAGTATAAAATCGGATTAATGTTAAGTTTGCCTCACCAGAACTTTTTATATAATTTGTCATCAAATATTGTGCGAGTGAGTGAGAATGTTCGTGGTAACTTGAATGAGGCCGTCTACAGGTTAGCTAGGGGGGTGATGCTAATGCTAGTTAGCTAAATGCTTTTTCTGACAGGAATGTTATCGGTAAAAACGGGTTATTGGTGAATTTCCTGTGAAATACCTGTTTTAACTGATAGCTACACAATAAACGTATACAGTTTTTAACATTTTATTTAGTTTTCAAAGGATAACCTGATATGTAAGTAAATATTAATGCTAATGTGAAGTTTTCTGTCAGCTGTGTTCCAGTTCTGCACCAGGCTCCTCGCGCCATTTCACCACAGTGCTATTTGCTTTTGTTTTAAAATATTGAACTGGCTATGAAATGTTGAACTTATGAAAAAACAACCTAGTTGTGGCATTAGATGTTCAAATGAAAACACAAAATACAGTAATGTCTTTTAAATTAGTCTTTCATGTGAGTTAAAAACTATACAGCTTATGTATAGTATCCTAGATTTAATTAAGTTATTGTATGGGAACGTCCAAGAAAGGACGGCAAAAGTCATAGTCTCAGATTAATGAATGATTCGGCGGTGGTCTATTGTGACTGTGATGTAGTTGGCATTACTAGTGCAACATCAGGAACTGATGGTCTGATTGACGTCCTTACAGCGTTCCCTGAACATCCTCAAAATCATAAAGCCGTTTGTAATTAACGTCATATGGAAGTTATTTTGTAGGGTTTGCACCTCGCCACCCAATGAGTAGTGCTGTGAGGACAAACGGCTCATTAATGAATAGATTAAATAAAAATTAATTTTTTCATCCACTTTTACTCAAGTTTTACAAAAGACTTGCATATGCTGGAGCCATCTGGATCAGGAGGAAAAAAAGAGTATTTTAGGTATGGCCCTCCATTATAAAGCCAGTGTGTAATCTGGAATTAATTTCTTAATTAGCTGTAAAAATATCACCAATGAAAAGAAAGAGTACACAAATACTCTTCTCTTTGAAAAGGAACCAACTTACCACTTTGTATAATATTTTAATATTTGGTCTTTATCTACTACAGAGGCTGCCTAATGCTACTGCAGCTGAAATTAGCAAGAACCATTTACTGTTAATGACTTTATTACCACTTACTTTTATTGTCATGTGAATTGAAATAAAAAATGATGCTCATTAAACCAGCACACATTGATTTGTTAATGAATACATTTATTATATTTCTATTTCATTTCAAATTAAATATAAAAGGTGCAATTTGAGATTGGTTTTTATTGAGAATGCAATGTAAAGTTCTTCCTTCTCCCCTTTTATTCTTGTTCTTCACTTGAGGCAAACACACGTCCTGACCAGCTTCCCTCGCCTGACAGCATAGCAAGAATCTGCTTGACTTGGGAGCGCAGAAGCTCGGGCTTCCCGATCATATTCAGCAGGTCATAGTTGTTCCTGCCTTGTATTGTCATCCAGGTGATGTCCTTAGCTTGAGTCGGGTGGATTTTCTCTACCAGTGGTAACATGTACTCATGTAGAATTCAGATTTTTTCATCCACATCCGCTGACTCCAACATGTAGATGGTCAGTGGCATCTGACTCCGTTCAGGCCCAGCAGTCTGTGTATCCTTGGACTCCTCTGTGTCTTGTCTTGTCCTTCTGTTGTGTCCCTGGTCAGCTGCTCATCTCTTTCAGGTGCTGGAGGTGTAGCTGGAATTGCGCCTGTACCTGGAGCCAGAGCTGCACTTGGGACTGTAGTTGGAATTGTGTCCATGACTGTAGCTATGGGTTTTTTTTTTTAAACCATGTTTGTCTAATGTTTGGCTTGCAGATGTGACGCTGCAGGGTCATTCACTTCCGGCATGTTCTGCAGCCTTATGTCCTGCGTAGCCCTGTGTGCGCTTGTGTTACTGTCAGGGAGTTCTTAGCCTGCGGAATAGCCATATCCATGACCTTGCCAGAAGGTGGCGCAGGTTGGTGGTGGTTCAGTCCATCGTTTTGTACAGGCTGTGTCCCCTGACTGGAGAGGGAAGCCTGTCTGACCTTTTTTCGTTGAACCAGAGTGATGTACAATGGCGTGCTGACCAGTATCTTTCCCTGCATCTTTCTCATGGCTTTTGTGGCTTCCTCTGGAGATGAAAAGCACACAAACCAGAACCCTCTATAACAGGCATTGGATGTAATCACCTTTGCATTGATGATGGTCACAAAAGGTGAGAACTCTTTATGCAGAGGTACGGCATCACACACAGGTTCATACACTGCTTGAACTTGTGTGTGAGTTTGGAATGTCTCTCTTCCTTCTCCTGTGCTTGGCTCACATGCACCTCCTTGTTCTTGACATCCTTACTAGTCATCTTCTCTGCAGTCTGCTCCTAACGGGAATTAAACACTTTGCAGTCATTGACAAGCATGCCATTCAGTCTCTTGGCGGCAGCCTCGGCACTTTCAAAGTGCACATATCCATAACCTTTGGACCCGTTATCATCAAAGACTACCTTGCATGACCGGATGTTGCCAAAAATGGAAAATGTATCATAAAGGGCCGTGCTGTCGGTGGACTTCTCCAGATTCTTGATAAAGATGTTTCCCATGTTGCTCTTTCTTAAGGATCAGTCTCTTTGGGACAACATGATACGCATGGGTTGGCCCAAAAGGATGTCAAAATTGAGCAGCTCCCAAGCGTGCTCAGCATCTGCCCACTGCTGAAAGTTTATAAAAGCGTTTCGGAGTGATGTGCCGGTCTTCTTGTCCCTGCAGAGGTGAATGGAGTGAGCGCGCCCCACAGAGCTGAATTTGTTCAGAAACATGGACTTAAATAACATGGTGAAAGGTTTCACCAGGACGTTGCTATGATGGAGAAACGATACCAGGGCAGCTGGAATCCGTCAATGCTTGCTGACTGCAGTTGGACACTGCAACATGATGCACCAGACATTGAATACAAAAGAAAATCAGGAGCAAAACACTTTTAATTCTGCTGAATTTAATAGCTTATGCGAAACATAAACGTGACTAAATACGTTATTGTCAGTAAACATAGAAATGTCTATTTCTCAGAGTTCCTACGTGATGCAGTAAAACCAAAACTATATTTGTGCAACCCAGAAGGTACCTGTCACAATCAGCA
>JAQMYM010000033.1:4587821-4607019 GCA_030014255.1 Parauchenoglanis ngamensis
CTTTATGATAGCTTAACCTAAACAATTCAATTCTGTCATGTCAAGAGGACCTAAATTATCTGAGGATCACAGGACAGAAAAGAAAGCAGGACACCTCAGAGCAGGGTTAGAGAGGTCAAAGGACAGAATAAAGGGACAAGATTCAATCAAGATTCAATCTAACAATATTGCTTTTCTTTCTCAACCAAAATATTTCTTCCATTTTCTTTTTAAAAAAAAATATATTTACTTTTCTTTTCAACCAAAATACCTCTCTTTCTCTTTAGCTCGGGCAGCATGGCGTGCAACATATAATGTCCGCACACCGAGCTGTGTAGTTTGGCGTCTTTTAAGCACTGCTCACAGCTGTGGCGTGTCTCCCCCTATTGTGGCCATGCGTTCGCTGCCTAGCGACTGGGCCTATGTTAGGACCCCGGGTTGGCCACGGCTCCGCCTGTGAGGTGACTGGCGATGCCACAATGGCTCGCGATGTTACAGATTATGCTTTTAAAACATTGCATACCACTGGGTATTGTATAAACACTGAGGGTTTTCCATCAGTTCCATCTTTTCCAACCATTGCTCACAAATTCCTGTTCATAAATTTGTTTGAGGCTGTCTAACTGTCTAAATCTGTTTTGTGTGTAATTACAATTCACACAGGCATTTAACAGCTCACTAGCTGACTTACCAGCTAAGCAGACCACACAGAATTTGGTTGTACATATATTTTCTTGCAGGAAACAGGATGTGCTCAAGGTGGCAAACAACTGGTCAAATAAGTAATACCTCCTTGTAGAAACCCTAAGAAATGTTCATCAGATAATGGTCCTTCATTTGTGAATAATCACATCGCTGTCTGAAAATTTTAACTTTGAACCAAAATAACATTGCCTACAACCCCCAATCAGCAGGGGCTATGGAAAAATCAAATTGGTTTGAAGTCAAGTAAAAACTGGTTTGAAGAAAGTAAAATGAGCTAAAATCATGACAGATACAGGCATTACGTGGGTGCTCAGGTACCTTAGGGGATGGGCAAATAGACAAAAAGGACTAAACCCACTGGAATTTTTGACTGGTCTCCAATTGAGGCCAGATTAAATGTTTCTCTTCCGTTTATGTCAGCTCAGCTAGAAGTGTTAAGTTTAGATTCAGGTTCAATCTCTTTCAGACTCTGCAACTGTCTCTCTCTCCCTTTCTTCCGTGTGTCCAGCGCACTTGGAGACGCGAGTGAACAGTAGACACAGGTCATGTGTAAAACTCAGTCTGATTTAATGGAGAAAGTCTAGGAGTACTTATACACAAGGTCTCAAGGAAACATAAGAGAAACACCTTATCTAAACAAAACAAAAGGACTCCTGTGTGAGGAGTACGATACAAAATAAAAGGACAGTGAATCATGTTCTCTAAGATAGCTAACCTGAACAACAAATGGTCATGTCATAAAGGCCTAGATTATCACAGGAAAGAGCAAGGATGAAAGAAAGAGAATGAAAGGACAGTGATCAAATTAAACAAACAAGGACAAGATTTTCAATCTAACACTATGCCTTCGGTTTTTGTCAGAAGATATTAACTTAATCTTTAGGGAAGGAGTCTCGGTTGTAAGCACTTTGTAATAGTGAAGGTGCTGTGCGAAGTTTATCAGCACAGGAAAGTGTTCAGAACAGTGAAGTTTACACTTTATGGTGGATTTTTTTTTTTTTAGAGCGCGTGAGAGAGAGAGACTAGTGAGGGAATGGCCGTTTATCGCAGTTATAAAATAGGTGATAACAGGAACTAACTTGTCTCTCAGATGTTTTGCAACATTAAATCTAATTATGAACCGTTAAAATGCATGACAGTTCGTACATTAATAAATTAAGCATTATAATTGTTAACAAATTGCTGTAGTTTAAGCAGAATAAAACACTCTATAGTGAATAGAATAAACACTCTATATACAGAATAACACACTATTATACTAAAGTAATGTGTATATAATAAGGCATGCATAATTTCCGTTTAACAGCAAATTCTGTCATGTGTTGTTCCTTACTTAAGGAATTATGAACTCACTTAACACATTTGACACTTTTTTATTACCTGTTGGTAATAAAACCTGTGTTTTACACCTGTGTTTACACCTGTGTTTATCGTGTCTCCAAGGTGTCCAACTGACTGCTTTTGTTCAAATTTCATTACTCCCTACATCATTTCCGCTAGAAGGTCAAAGGTCCCCGCGCAAAATTATATTAAAACATTAAGTCTTCAACATACCGTTATTATTTTCATGCACTCTCCATTTTTTTCTTGGGTTGTTACCAAAACAACCTCCGCGTCCAGCATTAATGATGTATTTTCCTGTTTCGTCCGTGTTGCGGACTCATCGGGATACATCAGTGTTTACACTACAGAAGGTATGTGGTTAAATGCGTCCCAGACCACCTCGGCAAGTGGTTTGAGCGAATGTGTCTTGAATGCGTCTTGGGGGTCGTTTACACTTGTATTTAGCGCTGTCCAGTTGTGATCATATCACCCAAGACACATTTTAATACCAAGTGTAAACGGGGTCAAAGTTACCTCCAAAAAGTCAGATAAACAGTGTACCTGTCAACACTGGAGTAGAATGAATATCCCCAAGCTCTGGTGGTGAATTAGAGAAAACACTTTATAGAAACAGTGTTGCACTTGTTCTATAAAGTAGTTCTGATCACTTGTGGTGTTTGAGTAATGTGTATCTGGATAGACAGTGTGTATGTGTAATGCTGAAATGCAGTGCATGTAATCTCAGTGCCTGACAACTGTCTGAAGTTCTCCAATTATTGATTGCATTATAACTCAGAGCAGTTTACAGTGGTACTAATACTACTAATAATAATTTATAAGCTAATTTGCACTAATGGACAGGTCCTGTGCTGGAGTTTGAAAGATATTTCCTGACTGTGCATGCTGACTGAAGTATTGTGAGTGCATTAGTAAGTTCTACTGTTTGTCTGTGAGAGCACGGTAACCTCGGCTCTAACTTTTCTCTGCAGATCAAGTCCTGTGGAACGGCTTCAGCCCCCCCAAACAGAAGGTAAGATCACAATGCCAAATCATGTAACGTACTGTGGTTTCATTTGGTCATAATTTCCTTATTCATTTATTTCTTCTCCTTTTAGTACCCAGTCAGTCAGTATAGAGACTGAATTCTATGTCCAAGGATGCTCCTGAGAATGTGAGGAGAGCTGCATGGGATCAGTCACCTTTTTATTTACATTGGATTTTGAGGCTTCCTATTTCTTTCTTTGTATCTTAACGTATCTTATATGTCACAGTTTGCTCATTACTTTTTTTTTCTCTCAAGGGTATTACATACCAGTGTTCATAATGGCATACATAATACTCACCACTAATTGTTTATTACCCATGCACAGAGGTCCGTAATGTGCTCAAACGTAGCTGTTGATTAGTGAAAAGGATGTTTGTGGGATCACATTTTTATTACAAATCTAAAGATGGCATTGCAGCAGTAGTGTATGAAATTTGCATTTCAGCTCATGTTTGGCTCGACCCCTTTGTTTTGGACACTCCTGCATAGGATAATAATAAAACTAGGGATAGGGTGTCCCGTTTCTTTTGGGGATTGCTGGTAGTGGTCATCTAGCCCTCCAGATCGCCCGTTTTTGGAAATAGACTCCAGTCGCAGTGGTAGAAGAAAATTCCCAGAATGCTTTGCGAATTGAGGCCGTGTACCTCGGAAGTAGTGATAAGAATTCCGGCTCATTTTGGTGAGCCGGATCATTTGGTTCAGCTCATCAATAAGAGTCGGCTCTTTCGGCTCAAAGGACAATTGTCTTTAAGGCAGATTGGCATTAAGATTAATTATTGATTAGTTAATGTTGATTAACAAAGGAAAAAAAGAAAGGGAAAAAGAAATCCCATCGTTCGCGAAAAAGAGCCGACTCGTTCATAGAGCCGACTCGTTCATAGAGCCGACTCGTTCATAGAGCCGACTCGTTCACAACGACACATCACTTCTCGGATCATGGCGACCGATGCAGGGAAAGAAGCCTATAAATGTAGTATATCTTCGTAAATAATAATGCAAAAAGTTAAAAAAAAAAATCGTTGGATTATCTTAGTATAATGCAGATGCAAAGGAAGAGGTGAATGGAGCGTTATAACAAGCATTAAAAAAAAATCGCTATTCATTATGTCAATAGAAGGACGATTTATGAGTGACAGTACAGTTATTTATTTACATGTCCTGTAGCTTGAAAAATGATCCAGCAACAAATTTTCCTCATTTCCCTGCTCTTCTGATATCAGCTGAAATGTCCACCTGTAGGACTACACTGAAATATCATATGTGTAAAACCGATGACGTAATGAGTGGACCTGTAAACTTCCTAGGTGAAGATTTCAAGCCCCGCCCCTTGTAGCTGCTTTCTCAAGGGCCACTGAAGGGGGGTTTACCAGCATGACTCTATCCTACCTCCCCATATCATAGCAGCATTTTTAAAAGTTCATAACTTTGTCATACTAACAGCGTAAATATTTGGGAGCTGGCCGTGATATGATGATACACAAATATATGACTATGCAGAAAAATTCCACAGTGCTTCGACTATAGAAAGTAAATGCTTGGATTCTGATATTTCTGATTAGCATGTAAAAAATGGGCCAAATAGGAAAGCAAAAGACATTTTGTTACCCTGACCTGGCTTATTAAAAGCTTCTGAATCATCAAGCAGTACTTTCAGTGTCTCATTGTATCCATAAATGTAAACCAAATGTCATTGTGTACCTTAATCGAATAAACAGTATCACACAAAGAAACAAACTACAATTTTAACAGCCAAATTTAATGCCATTGCTGAAGCTTGAAACAATTCATTTGGTCAGTGTGTTACATTCAAACAGGAAGTTTGTTTTAATTGCAGTGTTGATGTCAATATTAAACCATTATTAGTAAAAACAAGTATAGAGCAAGTAGACAATGTTTGGTTTCTGATTACATAAAACTCTCAAACAATTCTGATAAATTAACAATCATTTCATTCTGCCCTGCAAGGAAGTGACAGTATAATGTTTTTCCCCCTTATTTGAATTACAAGGCACTTGAGTCCCAGAAACCCAGTGATTCACATGAGATAATCCCCTTAGCCATTCCTACACCATGCCCTTTTCACTTATAGAGTCACTTCTAATTTTGATGTCTTTACAAAATTCAACAGATAGTCTTGTTACATTATATGTTCAAATTATAATCTAGTGATGTAGCTGATATAAATAACATCATTACCAGTCTGAACCGGAGAGATGATTACTGTGCTGAGGTCAACTTAAAAAGCATGACATTTTCACCCCCTCCAATGACTCATGAAAACACTCACATTCAAGCTATAAGTGATGAGCTGTGCTTAACCTCTGAGCACACAGTGTCAACCACAAAGGTTATACAGAGAACATACATAGAACACACAGGGCTGCTGTGTGTAAATAATTTATCCCTGAGTCAAATACTAGCAAACCATACATACGTATAACACAAAAGTAAAAAAAGAATAAATAGATTGTTTTTAGCAAGGTAACATGACACTGATGCAGTGTAGTCTACTGAGAAAACTCCAAACCAATATGGTTTATAAACAATGGTGGGAAAGTTGACTTGAAATGCTACAGATGATTTCACAGAAATCACATTTTCATGAGTATTTTTACAGGAAAGGCCACTGAAATGAAATGTGTCAGAAATCAAACAACATTCTCCAACAACAGACATATATGAACTGAGAAAACCCTCATAAGAGGATACTATAGATAAAATCCATCATAAAATGAAGATCTGAATTCAGTCAAGGAATAGAAAACAGAATTTGAAGGCAGATTTTCAACAGATTTCCTAATTCTCTCTATTTAAAGTTATAATTTGTTGTGACTACACATTGATTAGATAATTGTTTTTATATGGTTCTGCTCTAATTTCCCTTGAGTGAATGCAGGCCTATAAGATGTCCCTATGAGAAGTAAAGGGAGACATATTAGGACTGGAAAGCAGTCCTGGTCACTCTTGGTCCTGTAAGGATGTGATACGCCGTCTAGCAGCATTTCTCTTCTTTAAGATGAGCTTGAGCTGAGTGTTTAAAGATAAAAGAGCTCTGTCAGTAGGCCGCTTTATATTAACAAATTATATCCCATTACAATTTTAATCATGCAAAGGACACACTGTATATGAAAAGCTTCACAGACTCAGAATAGCCAATGATACACACTATATTAGAAAAATATTAGACAGGTGATAACTTAAAGGAAAAAGCAAAAACACCGTGAAGCAGTGATCACCACCCCTGCTCCTGGAGGTCTACCGCCCTGATTATTTTAGCTCCAACCATAATGGTGCCCGCCTGAGCATCTAATCATTACCTAAGGACCTTTTTGATCAGCTAAAAGAAGTGTGTTAGATTTGGGTTGGAGATGGAACCTGCAGGAAGGTAGATTTCCAGGAACAGTGCTGGTCACCACACCTGTAAAGTGCTGTAAGTTGTAGGTCCTCTACAAACCACCAGATCAGATCAGTGCTGTCAAGTCAAGATGTACATACTGTAAAGGCCATAGCATATAATTTACATCATTTTCACACTCATCGTGCCATTCAGTGCACCCTCATGGCCTGTGGATGGGATCATCCTGGGAGAGATCGCTCATATCAGGGTAGAAAGCAGAGGCTAATCAGAATTATCGATTGACAGTGACTCTTCCCTCTAAGGGATCAATTTATCCCAAACCATGACAGCATAATTCCTTTTTTTTTTTTTTTTTTTGAAGGGAAATTTTTTTCCCCTTCAGTTGTTTTTTTTTATTTCTATGCACTTTTAAAAATATTTTACATACTCTATTTTAGTGTAGTGAAAGGGATGAGAATTAGCAAAATGACTGCATCTGAGATAATCATAATCTACAAGTTATTACTGTAAAATATATCTGTATCTAATTAACACATTTTTATAATACCCAGTACTTGCACACGGGTGCATTGAAAAACATTTTTGTATGATGAATACTCAGAGCACTGTAAACAGAAAAATACAACTGAGTCTTAGATCTTGCCAAGCTTTACTTGCAAAACTCATGACCCTAAATTATTAATTAGCTGCTCGTTGTCAGGTAACAGACAGCAGTTAAATGAGAGGACAGTAAAAAAAAAAGCTAATTTAATTAATTTTATTAACCCAGAAGAATATGCAAGCTGTTTCATAAGAACATCATCATAAGAGCAGAAGCGAGCTGTGCTCACCTTATCGCCTTGTTCTCCGCTTTGCAGCAGATGCACAGGCTGGTCGTTCTCCAGGTTGCGGATGCTCGGATCAGCTCCCCGGATGAGCAGCAGTCTGATCAGTTCCTCCTGATATGGGCTTCCATGTAAACCTGCGGCCATGTGCAAGGCTGTGTGGCCATGTGCCTGAAAAAACAGGAATAAACTTATATATTAAATATAAAATAATATTATCACAAGAGTTCACACACTGTAAGTTAACAATATTGTTGGTATAATATACGTGGAGAGATGTATATACTCCAAGCAGAAAGTGAATTGAAGTGAAGTCTCTGCATTTGTTACCTTCATGTTGATAAAGGCCTGCATGTTGGGCAGCTGGAGTTTCAGGAAAAAATTAACCAACTGGATATTTGCCTCCTTCACAGCCAGGTGGAGTACAGTCTTATTACTTTTGATTTCCTGAGAAAGAAAAAGATTGAACATAGTGAAACCAAAGCAAGTGTATGACCTAATTCATTATGAAACTGCCAATATAGAAAGAGGTCTTTCACTTTCAGTCTCATGTCAACAGGAATGTGAAAAAGAGTTTTCTGTATTTCCTGCACATGAACTGAATAAACGGCCATGAACTACATGCACGCAGAACATATTGTAATGGAGCTACAGTAGAAAACATCTTTCTCAGTCAGGACTAGATAATGCAGGACTAGATATTCTGGATACGCAAAATCTTCAGACCTTACAGTGATTGAGTTTTTGAGTGACCTTTAAAGCAAAAGAGTATTGTAGCTGGTGCAGAATTTCACCTGGCTGACAGGGGAAGCGCCAGCTTCCAGTAGCTGCTGCACGCAAATGAGTTTATTTTCATCTTGAGATTGCAGATTGCCGTCGGATAGCCAGGCAGAGGATGAAGAGGAGGTGGAAGCAAGAGCCTTCATTGTGGCATTGTGGGAGATCACTGCGCAGTGCAATGGGGTTAGACCTGAGAGTGTGTGAGAGAAGGAGAATCACACAGGCTTATTTGACTTCTTTTCCCTTTTTGAACCGTTTCCTAACTTTACTTTGTTATTTAACTACAATAAACATGATTCACTGAAATGTGTTACCTTCAAAATTGCGAGCTTCCAGGTCCACTCCGTGGTCCATAGAGAGAATAACCTGCGAATTATCACATTCGGACGTCAGTGCTTTTTGGTGCTTTGTTGAAACCTGAACTAACTGCTAACTACAAAACATTAAGGTTAGCTAACCAAACAACCGCATGACTAACATTAAGCAACATCAAAATGTATAGTTGGCTATGATGAACTGTTGATGAGATACGTTGTGCTGTCACTTAAAATGGCTTCCTATGGAAATGGGAATTCCTTTAGAACCATGGTTCTCAAAGTGGGGTCTAGGGAACCCCAGGGGTCCGTGAAGCAAAGCCAGGGAGTCTGTGACATTTTTTTATTTATTTTGTTTAAGTGGTGGAAATCACAATGTCACATTATCAAATTTATTATATTTAGGGGTCCAAGCACCAAAGTCAGCTCAGACCTAATGTGTTCGGTGAGTGGAAATCTCAGAAACAGGAGGTTCTATGGCTCCAAAAACATCATTTAAAATTTTGTAAATCATTTTCATGAAGAAAATCTACACTGAGGGGGTCTGTGGAATCTGTTTTACAGTTAAAGGGATCCTTGGCTACCAAAAGTTTGAAAACTTTTGAACATCAGCTGTGGGTAGAAGTTTTTTTTGTCTGTGAATTTAATATTGGGTGTTTTACCTATATTAATTATATCTAGCATACATTGAAGAAAATTATTTACTGACATCCATGTCCTAAAACTGATAATCTTGTAGTCATGGAAATGCCCAAAATCCCACCAGGGTTTCTTACCAAGCACTGTTCTGTGTGCCAGAATTAATGCGTTCAAGACTTTTTTTTATTCATAAAAACATCTGTATTACTACAAGACAAGAGTTTGGTAAAAAAAAAATAATGGTTTTGTAAAACTGTGCTTTTAATATTGCTTCGCTAAAAATAAATTGCATGATATTAATTGATGGTCTGGCTATTGGCATAATTTTAGCTGGGGGTTGTTTTCTTTTTGCTATTCGGTGGATAATAAGGAAATGAACTGCAGCTAGATATTACTTCATATACTACTACATGTACTGCGTTTAGGATGTGAGCTTACCTTCATGACCTGCGGAAAGCCGTATGTGGCTGCCAGGTGCAGCGCAGTTTGACCTTTAATGTCACAGATACTGATATCAGCGCCCAGAGAGAGCAGGTCCTGCACGATCTCTGGCTGATTGGCCGCCACTGCTACCAGCAATGCAGTCTGGGATACAACAGCACTATGAATTAATACACCGAGAAAAGCAACCAGCAAGAATAACCAACATGAAATATAGATGTCTGGACCACCTGCAGTTATCAGGATAAAATCTCATCTTTGATTTTTACAGTCAAATAAGTGTGCCTCTGAATGCAGTACAAATAAAGCACTGAGAATACATTTACTGAGAAGACATGAAAACATTTCTGTGCACTTATTTGGCCTCATTTATCAGGCTGGACAAATCGTTCATAAGAGTATTTACAAAAGAAATTTGGTATTTGCTTGGAAAAATGTTCGTATCCTACTCGTGCTCCTGAGTGTGTTTAAATTTACACATAAGAAGACTGACTGATGTAAAACTGCACTGATCAGCTTTAAATCATAACAGTTAGTTTAGATTTAATATACAGAATATGCTGTCAACTTTAAATCACTTATTTATTTCACTCATATTATGTTTCATATTAATAGTGTTAAGGCCAAACCAAATACATTGTAACATAAGACTAATTATGAATTTAGGAAATTAGGAATTTATGTGTGATTGCCGTTTGACAACATACACACGTGAATACAGAAAAATAATTAGCATTTCCTAAACTTTTGTAAATCAGACAGAATTTTTTTTTTTATCTCAGTTTCACTTACTAGAACATTATTGGAGGATTGGTAAATGAGGCCCTGTGTTTGTGCCTTACCTTTCCCCTGTGCTCCTTTGTGTCCAATGTGCCAAGCTCTTGCAGTTTCTCAGCTGCAGCAAAGGCATATTCCCTTTGACCCTTAGCAGTGTATATGTGCAGAATTCTAAATCAGGAACAAACCGATGCTGTTATTATTTAGCCAAATAAACTGTCTCTATAATTGTGTTAGAGGCAGAACTCATTTCACAAACTAATGATGCTATGGCATTGCTTTTGATATCAAAAGAAAACAATGACAAAGGTTATGTGACGAAAAAAAAGATGACTGACGACAGGTGATATGTTTTTAAAATTCATTCACCAGTATCCTTTTATGGTTAGAAATGTACTTTCACTGGCAGAGAGACATGTGCATGTCAAATATTGGGATTATGTTACAATTACAAATCCTTTTGTACAATAGCAGTCAGGGGACAACGTATCTAACCATATAGCTTTGAAAGGTCACACACTATTCAGTTTGAACACAAGCAGGTTTAACTCAATAAAATCTTGGTACTTTGCTCATCAGTTAAATTAGTTATAGGTTTAATGAGGGAATTGTCAATCCAAAAGACAACACTAAGCACTGCAGTCCTGCATTCTGTATATGAAAGATAAAATAAACTGAAAGAGTATCCCTCCATTCTGTTGCCCTCACTCACGTGTCTCCATCATCGTCCTTCCATGTGGTTCTGCTGTAATCCATGGCCTGCAGGAAGTGCCGCGCCTCATCCAGCTTTGCCATGTCCATCTGGGGCCTAACTGACAGTCTGAAGGGACCTGCAGATGCCTGAGTTCTGGACCCGGAGGACCACGAGTAACCAGAGATTGGAACATTTAACCCCTGAGTCCTGGGGTCAGAACTGGCACTGGGCATGGCTGAGGTCACTGGACACTCTGAAGTCAGCTGTTGCTGCCAAAACATAGACAAAAGTTTGACATATTGCATTTGAAGTAAAAGAATTCAGTACACTTTAAGGTGCTTAGAAATATTTGTATAACACATACAGAGTACAACAAACATGTCATATACACTCATTATCCACTTTAATAGGAACACCTGCACTCTTGCTCATTCATGCAGTTACCCAATCAGTCAATCGTGTGGCAGCACCACAATGCACAAAGTCATTCAGGTACAGGTCAAGAACTTTATTCTGTGTAAACTCTAGAGACTGTTGTATTTGAAATTCCCAGTAGATCAGCAGTTTCTGAAAAACTCAAACCTGCCCATTTGGCACCAACAACCATGCCACAGACAGTTAAAGTCAAAGAGATCACAAATGGTCTTCATTCTGATGTTTGATACTGAAGCTGTTGACCTGTGTCTGCATGACTTTATGGATTGTGAAACTGCCGCATGATTGGCTGATTGGATAACTGCATAAAGGTGCCGGTGTTCCTAATAAAATGGCTGGTGAGTGTAGATACTGTACAAAACTAGTATCTGAACTCCTTACAAAATGCTGTGGAATCTGTGAACTCAGACAGTCCGGCACTGCAATAGGGGTATAGCAGGGAATATGAGGTTCAGAAGATGTTAAGCAGTGGCTATGTACTTGAGGAGATGGGAAGCTGAGAGCACCTGGAGTGTCTGTTAAATAATTTGGACCCACAACAGACAGGGAGTTGCACTCTTGAAAAGAGTGTTGGTGCATAGCTACCCCCCACTGGTCATATCTCATCGCTGTCATGTCTGGGTAGCTGCTGTTTGCACCTGTAGAGAAAAGAGACTCTTAGTAACTTTTAACAGCAGGAATCAATATGCGAGTCTCCGATTACTATCAGAATTATTTTATTGGGGGTGTGAAATTCCCTGATGTGTGTATGAAGAGGTTGTCACTTACTGGCAGAGAGATCTGATGTTGACACCTAATAGGGAAAAGATCACATTATTATTGACTTTCAGTATTCAGGCATTACTTAGTCTCATTGACATGAAGGAAACCTCATACTGGAACGTTAAAGGTTTTCTTAGCATGTGTAAGCATGCACTCACTGGGATCGGCGCAGCAGCACCAGCGTTATTGGTCGCAGAGGCACAGGTCGGAGACGCTGAAGACGTCTCTCGCTTTCTCTTCTGCTCCAGGAGCTTCTTCACGGTGGGCAGTGTGTAACACGGCTTCTCCTTTGGCGCTGCAGACCAACACAAATGTAACAGTTTTCTGTATTAGCTGAGCAACAGCAATGGCAACAGCTGAGCAACAGCAAAAAAACAAACAGAAAAATCTCCAATTGCCTGTGATTTAAAACATTACCTGTGGGGCACGCAGAAACTCATTAATTAATATGAAAACAAGCCTCATATGGCTGCTCGCTTTTATAATGCTGTGTAAGATCAGATTCTCAAAAGAGTCATGAACTTTCTTATTTAGAAGAACACTGATCAAAAACAGCAACGAGGAAGATGAACCACAAGGCTGTACATAAACGCCAAACGTTTTATTTTCTGCATAAATGTCAAACAGCTCTATAATCCCACTTAGTGATTGCATCTGTATCTAAGCAATAGTCATCTATTCTGATTAGTAATTCGACAGATCTAGACATTAAAAGAGTAAAGTCTTCCGTGTGACATCTTGTTTTTGTTTTTAAAGAGCAGATTGCCGTAGCTTTGTGCTTCCCCTATTGTCATCTTTTACTCTAAAGATATGTTTGTGCGCTTTAAAAAAAGTCATTTCCCTTGGTTACTCACCAAAGGAAAAAAGCACAAGAAAAGAAAAAAAGAAAAGAAATGCAAATATTGGAGGGTTTCCAGTGGACATCAGCTACAGACAGGGAGGAACATTTCTTCAAAATCTCAACCTCAAAAACGTGAGATAAGTCTGAAATTTCCATCAGAGGTGTTTTGCTCTCGTCACACAAACCATGAGGAAAGTATTCCATTAGGAAAAGAGGTGGTGAGGTCATGTTGAAGCTGTTCTCCTCGGCAGACAGCCGTGGCGAATTTCGCAAAGCATTTTTCTGTTTCCTTTGCTCCGTTACGCTGCGTGGCCAACCACATCCTTCTGACGTATGGGCCTCAGTAGTTTCTGTTGCAATGTCTAACACTCACAATTAGTGCTATGTTGGCAAAGCTTGACTTATTACTGCTAACATATGTCTGGATTTTAAGAAGCAAAAAGCTAGTTTTTGACATCTGATCTATTCACAGAATGAAAGCCTCCTACACAAAGACTTTTTAGAGGTTTATTATTTAAGAAAGGATCCATTCAGAACTACTTCAGCATTTTAAGTTACAGAATTGTTTTTTTAGTATATGACTTCAGTGATGTCACTTCTCTACCTGTCACTGGAACAGAACTATGCAAGCCAAGAGCTGGGCTGAGATGAATTGCTTTTCGCTTTCCATATCCCCTTAGAGGGGAAAAAACAGCAGTTTCTCTGAAAACCACTGAAGTGAGCAACTTTCATGGCAGAGGATTCAAAAGAGGAAGACGAGGCACGCTGAGGCAGTGTGGAAACTCCACTGTGCCTGGCTGAGCTTGGAGAATTCCCTTTCCAATCAGCCGTTTTTTTAATTGTTCTCCTCTCACTTTAGTTTCACTTTACTCCTACCAGCCCAAATCTTCAAACACCTCACCACCACAAACTCACAAAGCACTCACACACTCGGTTTTACTCTCCTCTACCCAAACCTGAGAGCATAGGAAAAGAAGAGCTCTGCTGTTCTTTATTTAGAGCATGACACACCAGGTCACCCATGTTTTTAACAGACTTGTCATAAACATGTTCAGCCATTAGTTGCTGTCATATCCTGTATTTTCATCAGTAAACAAATGGGTGCATTAAGGGGTTTACCAAAACACAAAGGACATCCCTGGTTAGTAAGCATAGAAATCATGTCAACCGTGTCAGCCCTATGTAAATGATGTTTCATTCTTTCTTTCTTTCTTTCTTTCCAGCTTATACTTTGCTAATGTGTGATTAATGATATTAGGAACCCACCCAACCATATAAAATACCAGCATATACATTTTAGATTGAGTACAAAAATTAATTGCAATCACCGGAAAGCTTTGAATGTTGACTGACAGTGATTTAATCTGAAGCAAGTACATTTGTCTCACATAGCTATATAACCAGAAAGAAACAGATATGATAACCTATCAGAGATGTGTTGATATCTTCAGTCATCCATCATCATTATTATCAGAAGAAGTCTCTAAAGCTAACCTAATCTCAATCAGTGACTTCAAATGAGATCATCCGCCATGGTGACATTAAGCACGACCAAAGATGATCTTTTAGCTTGACCCTTTCAGTGTGTGGTCGTGTGCGCGCGCGACGGCAGGGATGCCCTCTACGCATGCAAACGACGGAAATCCCTGACCAATGAGTCACGCGCGTGGGCGGGCCGGGGATTCCGTCGCTCGTGTCCCCTACTACATCCGCAAGTGGTAACGCGCTGTCTCTCTGTCTCAACAACGGTCTGGTGAATTTCCTATTATCTCACATACTCTAATACAGCGTGTCATTCAATCAACAGGTTTAGGAAATTTGATAAAATAATAAAACATCATAATAACAATAAAAAAAAAATCATCAAACTGTTCTCAGTTACTTCACCATCCCCCCTCCCAATTTTCTTAAATGGTACGTTCCTCCATCGCACACCTGCTTGACTGCTGGCGTTCTCTCTCTCTCTCTCTCTCTCTTTCTGAGATAACGGTAGATTAGCCATGTGTAACAAAACAGACAAGCTCCGCTCATAGCTTCATTCCGAGTCCCACACCTATTTTAAACGAGAAGTGAAAATAAAGCTCGGAAGGGAGGGGATAGCCTAGTTTCTCAGTGTTTCTGCTTTCACAACATTAACCTTTATAGCCTTTACTACCGGGGTTCCTCCAAGCACATGAAGATCCCCAACTGTTTATTACTCACTGAAGCCAGGCAACTACACGCTTTACACACTCATACCACCAAAACTACTAATAGAACGCCTTTAAAATAAACGAGACGTGTTGACAGTTAAACACAGGCTTGGATTTTTAGGCTTTATTATATTTAATAAGAATAAGAATAAGAATAATAAAACATTCACTGGGGGAATTATGTACCTGAGACACCCTAAAACGAGTATTCACGTTGAACATTGAAAACTGAGATAGGGTATAAAGTGAATAACATTATTATTATTATTATTATTATTATTATTATTATTATTATTATTAGGACTGAAAGCCGGTTACTCACATTTCTGTAAGTGCATGTCAAAACTCCTTTTTACAGCAGACTGTAGTTTTCAGCTCGCCACGCCAAGTGAAACAGGTTATTTAGTCGTTTAGTACGGGTCTATTCGCGTCTGGACCTGGTACTGCTCTCTCTCCCTCGCTCAGGTGTCGGGACTTTACACTGTGTACACACGCGCACGCGGCTGGGAGGGGCGGAGTCAGGGGCGTGGCTTAACATAGAGGAAGTTTCTTTTTGCCTTTCGGCTTCCACCAAGCTCTTCGTTTCCCGTACATTCCAACGTTATATTATTTGTGAATTAAGAAATTGGGATTTAGGATTGTTGTGTTATAATGAATGTAACAAATTATGAAATAATATACGAGAATAAATATAAAAAATATGATCATATGATGCTGTTCTTAGCTGTCATTACAAATGTGTTTAGGCTAATTATTTAGTTTTTGCCCTGTTTCTTTGTTTAATGTTTTATTTAGCTTTGCTTTTTTGTTTGTTTGTTTGTTTAACTAGGGGGCCAGCCAAAATGTTTAGAATTCTTTTTTTTTTTGCCAGGCAAATATACATAATACTCTAAAGCATTTAAACAAATAGAATCGTTTTCTTTAAAAAAAAAAAAAAAAAATAGTTCATTGTTTCAGCTGAAGGAATACATTTTTAAAATAAAAAGTTTAAAAAAATCTATAAAGCATTGTATATTATTATTTTACATTTTACATATTTATTATTTTATAGAACATAGTACTAAGCTTAATAATAAAAAAAACCTACTTAGCTGTCAAAAAAACAAACAAATGATATTCATAGCAAAACAGAAGAAGAAGAAACATGACATCTCAGAGATGCTCAGCAGAAATTACTTCATAAATGGTGAACAGGCTTCTCTTCTTTATTTTTAGATCAATGTTTTATAAAATTGGTAACTTCAATAATTTCTGCTTAACAAGTTTGTGAAGAGAATTTTAATGAACTTTTTCTTGCTTTATTGTTTGTGAAGTGATAATATTTGTAGTTTGTATATGTGCTTTATATAGCCTTTTGTTTTCTTTCTGTTAGCATGTTACTGATCACTGAATCACTGAAATCCTGCAACGTAGAACTTGTGATCTATCTATCTATCTATCTATCTATCTATCTATCTATCTATCTATCTATAAAACCTCACATGTTCAGTTTACTTGAGTCAATTGCCTTTAACTATAAGTTAAAAAATTGATTGCTTTGAGTACAGCTAACTTGTTAAATATATTTGAGTTCATTTAACATACTCTTATACTGTTACACTTACTTAAATCCACAAAGTTAAGTTTAAACAACTCAGGTTAAGTCAGGTTTGAAGTGTTCTTTCGTTTCGAAAGCCATGTTTTTGGGAAGTGACCAGAGAACCCAGAGGAAACCCACACAGACAGAACATACAAATCTCCACACAGGTAGAAACTCAAATTGAGGATTGAACCTGGCATCCTGGACATGCTCGCCTGAGGCAGAAATGCTATGCTACCCTTTGTGCCACTACACCGACCCAATAAAACACCTGTAAAATATATGTGATGTGTTTTTTTATTTGCTTACTAGCCACAAAGTAATCATTAGCATTAAAGGTAGCAGTTGTTGCCAGTCAGTCATGATAGTCTAATATCTGGACCTCTATAAGGAATGGATTTGATGAAACTGAACTTTTATATGTTTTAAATGAATACCTCTGGGCTATAACTAGGCTAACTAACTGAATTGAAGTTAAGAGAACCGAACACACCACCACGGGTTTTTGTATGAGATGTTAAGTAAAAAAAGAATGTTTAAACTACTAGTCATTAAAACTTGAGTCACAAGAGTTGTGCTTACTTAAAACAGCACACAAAAATGCAGTAACTTAATCAGATTAAGTTCTTCAAACAATGTTCAGTTACTGAGCTGTCATAACCTTATTCAGATAAATATGTAAATATGCCATTTAAACACATCTGAGAAGTGATTACTCATTTCATTTAGTCATTTCCACTGTAAAGTTTTACATTAATTTAAATAAATAAAATCTGCTATGATATAAAAGGTACTGAAGAGAAGTAATAATACAGTAGTAGTAATATTGAATATGAATATGGTCCCCAAAACATTAATCACATGTTTTATTTCCTTTCTTCCCAATAACATTATATAGTTATGCCTTCCCTTGCCTTACCTCAAGAGACCCCACTGTCCTTGTATGAGGAGATCATGTTTTCTCCCAAGTGTGTCTCCTTCTAAGATCCTAATATGAGGACAATTGGGTATTACTGTTTTGCCAAACTTCTTTCTGTTCAAAGACATTAATCATGTTCAGTAGTTATCAGATGCTAAGAAACAGAAACAATAAGGAGAAATACAAGGCATTAATACAACGAATACAAGGCAAACAACATCATAGTTAGAGTGTCAGGAGGTTAATAACGGCAATAACCCTGTCAGCTAAGAAAAGTTCCTGTCAGTTTAACCCACTCTTCCACTCAGAGCTCATGGATGGATACATTTGTACATTTGACAACAATGTTAGAGTGTCACTGATGTGTTCTGCTTGGATGTGAAGCGTAAATCCCAATTCAGGTACTGGACAGTAGATGTAGGCCAGTAAATGTGCTTCAAGTTACATTTTTCTAGAAGTCCAAACTACTGAAACTGTATAATAAGATGCAGCTATTAATGGATGTGAATAGTTTTCTTGTCCAATGAGCTTATTAGAATCTTCATTATCATTAATCTTTAGTCATATAACAAAAACAACAACAACAATAATAATAATAATAATAATAATAATAATAATAATAATAATAATAATAATAATATCATTAACTGATTAGAGTATGTTATGACAAATTTTTAGAGGCCTATGGGGAAAAATGCATCTCTTCACTGAGAATCCAAACAAACAATTCAAACATAATGGTTTAATAGAGAGAGAATCACATTAAACACTCTCACTAACAGGTCTTACCTTTACAGTATTTTGGGGAACTGGATAATGATCTTTCACTGACAAAATACACTACAAAGAATTAAGAATAGAGAGATCGCAGAGAATGAGTTAGATAGGGAAGTTCAAGTAAGTTCTCTCTTTCTGTCTGTCTGTCTGTGTGTCGAGCTGCACATGCTACTCCTGAGATTCCAGTGATCCTGAGCCCTTCTGCTTTCCAGACCTGCCTGATCCATCCCGGTCTCCTACTTCCGGTGGGAGTCATCACTTGGTAACCACTTGTTCCTGTTGAGGATGGCACCATATGAACTGCCTCAACATACACCTAGAACTGTGAAGATGGCGTTGGACTGCTCTTGACAAGAGCGGTTCTGCTACAGTGGCATAGGACTCAAAGTACCACGAACAGTCGTGCACTCAAATCTTGACCCTATTACAGAAGTGTGTTAGTTGTAATTGCACTATCCAGTGCCACCCAAATGAGGATGGGTTCCCTTGTGAGGCTGGTTCCTCTCAAGGTTTCTTCTTCACTCCTCTCCGCGTCGCGTGTCTAACAGGTTTGCTCTCCACAGTGAAGCGCCCGCTGAGAAACCTGAAAGAGCTCTGGTTATAGGAGACTCTATCCTAAGGCACGTGAAAATAGCCAGGCCTTTGGGGGCACCAGCAGCTACAGTTAGGTGTATTCCGGGAGCCAAGGCGCCGGACATAGCAGGCAATCTTAGGGTCCTAGGCAAGCACAGGTTTTCTAAGATAGTTCTTCATGTAGGAGCTAACGATATACGCCTTCGTCAGTCAGAGGTTACCAAGTGTAACTCTGTAGAGG
>JAQMYM010000033.1:4607119-4628663 GCA_030014255.1 Parauchenoglanis ngamensis
ACCCTTTAACTACTAGAGGTGGCTCCATTGGATCCAGTTGCGCATCAATTAGCATTTCTCATATTCACGCTAAAAAATGTGCAACTCCCAAAAAATAAATACGCACTTAGGGGGAAACCGCTTAACTAAAAGCAAAAAACAACATTTTTACCTAGACAAAACAATTTATGGGCCTAAAAAAGTCTGCTACAGGAGTAAAAGGGTTAACTCGTATGTGTTTGGATAGTTAGAGAGTCCCCAGAGGAAATCCACACATGCACGGGGAGAACATGCAAACTCCACACAGAAAGGCATCCATGGATCGAACCCAGAACCGCCATGCTGTGAGACGACAGTGCTAACCACTACACCACCGTGCAATAACTTTTAATTAAACTCTGCAACTTAAACCGCAATGTAGGGTAGACTACAGCTTCTCTGCACTACAATTTGGTGTGCGTTGAGATGATTTTGTAGAGCACAATATAGCGAATGAAATTCACAGTTGAGAATTTGAACAGCACTACAAAATGACTAATTCACAGAATAGTGGGCGAGTGGATGTTCCGAACACAACATTAAAAAAGTTTGCAACCCGGTTGCAAAGCTAATATTCAGCCCTGACCTTTGACCTTGAGCTGCAGATGGAGCTCTGGAGTTGAATACTAGGAGCTAAACTAGAACGCATGAAGACTATCTAACATCTGTTACACATTCTGTCTCTGTGTGTGTGTGTGTGTTTGCAGTGCATGTTTTTATATCTTGGTGGGGACAAAATGTCCCCACAAGTACAGTGCATAGTGATTCTTCACAAAAACTGCAGCTTTTCAGTTCCAAGCCATGTTTTGTTTATAGTTTAGATTTAGGCAAAGCATGGCACTCTTGACAAACGTCTGTGTGTGTGTGTGCTCTTAAACGGAGATTTCCAGTCTTACAGCCTATAGTCTGGGTCACGCGCACGTGTGTTTAATAATCTCAGTAATAATGATGTGTGTCAGCACTGTAATATAAGCCACCTTCCGCGCTTGAAATGCTATACAGCCTCAGCGTGCTCTTAAACGCTTAACCGAGCACAAGCACAGCATGAATAAAGAAAAAAAAAGAATAAAAATCAGAGCTGAATTAACACCAACAGTGTCGAAGGGTTCCTGCAAGTCTTCAATGATGCACGAGCGAGTCATGGCAAACCGCAAGCGACGCGCATTAACAGCTTTGCTTTCTGCCTTTGTGCATTTTCACTTTGTCACACTGGCGTGTTCAGACTTGCCGCTTTTGAAAAAGTCTCAAGCAGAGATGGATTCAGATGCCCCACTTCACTTTTTCGTTCCTCAGAAGTTCAAGTAGAAAGGAAAAAGCACCGTTTGCCATGCAAACTTTTAGTCTATAAAAGATTAAACCTCGGCGAAATAAAAATGTATGATCCATAAATATTAATCCAAAGCCTTTGTCACGGCGGAATCCAACTTTTTAATAATTAACCGTGTTCATTGTGTGCGAATTATTTTTTTCCAGCAATCAATTGAAAAAAGGTTTAGTTAATAATCTACCTTTCTTTAATTAAACCACAACTTTCACACAGGTGCGACCTGAACCAGGCCCCATCTCCATGGAGACAGGTGACGCAGCGGAGACTATAATGCGCGTACACGTTGAACTAAATTAGAGCTCGAGCGCTGCACCCAAGCAAATTATGCATCTTGTTTTGCTTTAGTTTGATCTTAAAAACAACAACAAAAAAAAACATTAAATAGTAAGAAAGAAATAAAAATGCAGCGTGTAATGTGACCTAAGTTTACCCTAGCAGGAAGACTATTCCTGTTATCCCGATTGAATAACAAGCAAAACATTGGAGGCTCCGCCCCCCAGCCGTGATAAATACACACAGCGAACTTTCGCTTTAGAAGTTGACTTTCAAACACCGAGGAGCGAGAAAGCAGCAGATAAAAATGAGGTTCTTGCTTGTGCTCAGCGCGCTGATCTTCGCCCTGCTGCGGAACAGCACTGGTAAATATCTTAAATAATATCCTATAAACTTCTGAGACGATTCATTTCAGTTTATTTTTCACTGTTGATTTTCTAGTATGTCCTTATTCAAATCACAACCTTCCTGATAGCCTGCTGAGCCTCCCTTTCGACGTTTTCTGGGAATAATGAATATACTTTTTATAGGTGTTTTTAGAGGAAAAAAGGCAGAAATGAGCGCAGCTCCCAGGTAGCCAAAACATCACATATTTCCATGAGAATCTCTAGAACAGCACAATGCTTTGTTTACTGGTAAACTAAGGACAACTGCTGTCCCTGTGGTCGAGTTTCTCTTCCTGGGAAAACCCCAGTTAAAGTGGAATCCAAAAGGGGAAGAGAAAATTAAAAAATGTCACCGAGTCCTATGAGGGAACTGATGGTTTACAGTCTTCTGCACATCCTGTTCATAACAAGAAGCCAAACAGCACCTGGACTTCCCCCACACCTACATAACAAACTGCGCCATAACAAAGCAACTAGATTCTTCTTCCTGTTTCTGCCCAAGCAGCTGAACAGGTTTGTACACTTCCCCCCACTAATTCTACAGCAGAACACCGAGGACAGCCTGTCACTTCCTGTAATGGCATAAATAAAAACCAAAAAGGTAAACACTGCAATAAATGAATACAATTGGAATTCCCATTACGCTCATAATATAAGCCAGGAGTGTCTATTCACTTAAATATATACGGGGGTGGGCAAAGGTAGCTTTACAGTTGTGAGTATGTGTAACACAGAATTTATTCTTGTATTATTATTTATTTATTTATTGTATTATTTGTCTTCTGTTTTCTTCTTTGTTATTATTATGATTGTAATAATCATAACCTAAATGCCTTTTTTTCATACGAACTACTGTAAACCTGCTTTTGCTCCCCCCTGTATATTATATAGGCCGACTATAGTGTTCATTTTGTCTTCTTCTGTACATCAGCACTACACTCATGTCCACCATTTTGTGTCTCACGAGAGTGGAATAGCCAGTTCCACACATGACTTTGTTTACTTAATGCGAATGCCACTGGGACCTGGAGGGCACGACTGGCACAGAGTCCAGGAAGTTCCCTTGATTGTTCGTCTTCCTAGTTTCTAAGGAACCGACCCGGCTCCTTTAAACCCATCAGCCCAAAATGTTCAAAATAATGCATTGTTTAGATTCTAGGATTAATCATAACATTATTATGTACATTACAAGTCCAAAGCATGAAAACCAGGCAAGTATTTTTTTTTTTTATTTTGAAAAATATTTTGCAGCCTGGTTAAGTCAGTTAACTATTAATATAATTGAGCAAATTGTAATTGCTATGAAATCTCTGTTAAACAGCCTGAGCGTATCAATATTCCATGTCAATATTGCACATTTATCTCAAATGACATTATTACAGGCCTGGAAACATTTTCATTTTTCAGAACTATTTTAGTGCTTTGCAGGGATATAATGTATAAAATAAAAAGCACAATGGGATAGTTTAATATGTGATCAAAAGTCCTCTGTGTTTATTAAACAAGGTCCCTTAAATGGAAAAAAGTTTCAATTAATTCACACTCCTGATTCAATTACTTAATAATCAGAAGGATCTGAACGAGTCAATTTTAAGTCTAACTCATTGGTTCTATGTTTAATAATTAATTAATTATGTTAAATTTAAAATTTAATTTTTCCAATGGAAGCTGTGCCTACCTGTAGTGTATATGTGTGTTCATGTATATGCTGATGTGTGTGTGTGTGTGTGTGTTTTGCAGCTTCGCTGTTCGTGCAAGGTCCTACTGACTCTGTCGTGGAGGGAGAGAGTGTGACTCTGGAATGCCTCGACTCGGAATCCGAGTTCAACATGAGCTCCGTGCACTTTGAAAAGCTGTCAAGGGTGAGGTTCAATTATAGTGATTAGACATGATTAAATGCCTAATAGTCTACTTTGTCATAACTACTGTATAGCTTTAAATACCAGGAAGTGTGAAGCAGACTGGGTGGCGCGGTGGCATAGTGGTTGCATATCTTTGTCATGGGATGAGCTGGTTCTTAGGTGACTCATTATCATGGTGATCAGGTCTCTGCAGTGTAACCCTAACTGATAAAAGGGCAAAAAAAACCATCAGAGTAGGGTTTTGTTCTTTAGGAAAGCTGTTCAAAAGAACAGCCTGAGCAAATGCCAGGGAGCAGTGTGTGTTTTAGGAGGCCACGGAGAACATTTATTACTTTGTTTAATTAACACATCACAGCGATTGGTCTTGAGAGGATTCATGGCATCTGCCATGGCACAGAAACTGTGTTCGGTGGCATTGAAACTCGGCGTTCATTAATTCTACAGATCTATGCTCGGTAAAGCTGTCAAACATGAACATGAATCCTCATAAAAAACCTCTGCGGTATGAAATCCGTGTTAGGGATTTACAGTCAAGGAATCGTGTAGTCAGGGGCGCTAGTCAAAAAGTCTGATGTGAGTTGAGCGTCTGAATGTTTTTTTTTCCTACAGCACATGCAGATGTGGCATCGGCTGGATATGTACGGGTACGGCTATTACCGCCGCTGTTTCTGGTATGACGCGGACGTGAGGCGAGAGGATGGCCGTCTGCTTCTTACGTTGGGGAGAGTCCAGACCTGGTCTTCTGGAATGTACCGATGTGTGTTCGACAACATCACCGACCTGGACAATTCATCACTGCCTTTCAAACTAACCGTCCACTGTGAGTTCTTTTCCTTTGTTAGCATTGAATGTCACATCGACACAGACATGTCTCATGATTGTTCAGCAATGCAACTGTAAGATTGATTTTAAAGTATCTTCAGATTAATTGTCAATTTTGGACATAAACACACAAAATGGCAGGTGTGTGCACTTACAAATAAGTGATGGAAGTTATGCGACCGTGACAAACCACCGGCTTAGTTCATATGTGCAAACATGTTTTAAATTTTAACACCCTACCCATAGATCAAAATGACCTAGGCATATTTTCTGTAATATAAATTATAAGATATAATTTGAAAAAATTTACGTTTGATGTAAACGTTCTTCAGGAAAATAATTAAGAGGATTTTACACTTCACAGTTAAACCCGCAACCTGAATCAGATCTGTCAAGTGTCTGGAGTTTACCATGTAATTACACAACGTGAGATAAACAGCATTGCTGATGTATGATGTATGTGTGGCAAGCGTAGCTCACGTGACTCCAGCTGAAAATAGTGTTTTGAAACCATGCTGCCCATGTGGGCTGTGGAAGAGAGAAAATTATTGTTCTTTCAAGATGACAGAACAGGGCTTGATATTGAGTAGCGGCTATGCTCTAGCTCTGAACGAGTCGATAGTGGTGGCTTCTCAGAAAAGTGCAGTGAGGTAGATGGAAGGATTAATGGAACGGGTCAATACACACACATATATGAAGAAAATATCCATTACCCGTATTATTATGGTGAGCCGAGACTTCAGAACATATTTATTATCTCTATTGATCAGTCTCCGAGCTGTAAGTTCTGTAAGCTGTAGGCCAGGCTTTTTCCATGTCAGGGAAGAAACCCCCATAATGCTGCAAAGCGGCATGGGCATATCGCAGCTGTTATCGTTTAAAAGCGTCCCACATGGTTCTTGCGTAAATATCAGTTTGTACATGTATAGACGTTAGGACTGCTAATCTTACTCATGTTTTTACGTTCTTTTTTTAGTCGTTGTCAGAATATTATTACCCAAAACTCACATGACGTGAGTTATAACAAAAACAAAACATGCTAATGGTGTATGCCCTTAATATACGCTTATTATCTCAAGCTCGGTGAAGAATGTTTCTTTTCACGTGACCCTTTTTTCTTCTCGAGCCCAGATCACCCTGACTCATGACATAAGCAGAACGTAGTTATTTTCTTTGAACACATTTGCCATCGTTAGATCATCATATAGGTAAAAATAGGCATTATAGGAACATGCTAACTTCCCGGTGCTTTGTATGTAACATAACATACTGTTTAGGTATGTATAAACTGTATGCTAGGTAACTGTAGCTAGCTCCACCATTTTTATCACGTCTCCCCATATTTTGACTATATTTTGTAATCCACTGTTTTTCCACTAACTTCCTCAGATATAAGAGAGGTGTCTGTGAACAGAGCTGGCGCCAGCATGTTCTCACGCTACCTCGCCCCACAGGATGACCTGCGTGTACCACTAGGGGACGATGTGGAGCTGGACTGCTCTACCTCTGCCTCGGAGACTCCTCTGTACTCCTGGCTCAAAGAGGTAATAATAGACGTTTCAGGAACAGAAATGTGATGTTTGAAAGCTGTAATGATAAGGAATGTATTTGTTGTGAATAGTGTAGCAAAGAGGTAGTTGATTTTCATCATGCAGTGCTTTTGCCTCCTGGTTGTACGTGAAATTTGTAGCACAAGATGCTCAAAAACACATCAGTGATGTAAAGAAATGCACCAAAAAGCAACGAGAACGTACAGCGCGCCGATGGAATTGTGGTCACCAGCATAAAAAACGGCACGCTGCGTTTTTTAATGGCCTCGTCATCTACAGAGTAAATAATAGCAGTTAATATGGAACCCTGTGGTGCTCCTTTATTAAACTGTAAGAACTCCATCAGTGAGCATGAGTTGAATTCCTTAGCTCGGTGTCATCTTAATGTTATTCCAAGTACATTACAGAAATCAATGAAGAGGACATTTCGTGACAGCAGGTTCTCAGGACGGCAATTGCTAATTAACATTATCAGACACATTGTACAGGATGTCTAATTCTTCTTGATAGAAATGGGGCCTTTTTATAAGAAAAAAAAATCCTTGATCCCTTACCCCAGTTACAGTGTCAGTCTTTGTTCAATGCCCTTCAGTCCTTGTATAACTTCAGATACTCCTAGCTTGAAGTAAACAGGAGAATGACCTGTTTATGCTTTTGTTTTGGTGGAAATAAAAAAATTTAAAAAAAGCAGCAGGATTGACAGTGGTGTAGCAGCAGGTTTAGCAGATGCAAGGTCGAGATAGTGAATAATCAGCTCGACTCCTGCTTTAATATCTTTACACTTGGTTTGACGAGGCACAAACAGCGTCCAATGCCGAAAATAATTTGAATGGTAATGTTGATGTTCTCGATTTCTTTTCAACCGTCTGCTAGCGGTTCCGTTTCTGTAGTACTTTTTCCTTCCTCATTACTCTATTTTTAACCGTACACTACAGGATAAATGTGTATCTGTGTCACTCTGCAGGGAGAGGACTGGATAGTTCCCTCCAATAAGCTGAAGCTGAAGCAACTGAGGGAGCAGGACAGTGGACAGTACACCTGCATGGCTCAGCACCCAACTGTGAGCTCCCTCACCAAGAAACGGACCATCAACCTCACTGTCCTGCCAGGTCAGTTACACCTGCACGGGGCACCACGGGGCTGCTGACAAATAAACGAATTACTCTAATAATAGTAATACTAATAGTGAGCCTAACTGATGTTCATGTTAATGGTTGTGTGTGTGTGTTTGAGTGAGTGACTATGATGAGTCACTGTGTCTAGGTGTGTTGGCTACACCTACGATTAAGGTTAAATGGTTGGGTACAGCTCTGCATGGGTAGACATGTGCTTTAGAAGACTGCAAGAAGTAATGAGGAAAGAAACGACACAGAAAACAGTTTGATTTGCTTTGCTTTGCGTTTGTGCATCACAGCGGACGCCGCATGGTATGAATCGACAACCGGCCGGATCTGTCTCATCGTGTCTGCAGCAGGAGTGGTTCTCTTGGTGACCATCCTCTCCATGATGGTCTTCTTGTGCCGCCGTGCCAGACAGAACAAGAGCAAGGGGCCGATGTAGGTAGCACACACGGGTTTGCATATACGCACACGTACAATATCAAGCATGCAGATGATTACACAAACGAGGTGCCATTAGGGCTGGGAACCGAAAGTCGAGTCCAAATTAGAACCGAATGCAAAATTACCAGTAAGAAAATTTCAGTTATGCTTATCGGTTCTGTGATAGCCTTTTATTAAGAATGTGTATTGTCAAAGTTAACAATTAAAGGCTACAAGCTATCTAAAGTGTACTACAGGAGAACAGGAGACTCTGCCGTGTGGCTTGCTTACAGTGGCTAGCTCGCTGTGGCTGCGAGGAGATTTCCAAGTCAAAGTTCCTGTGGCTGTCTCACCGTAGCGCCTTTGGGATTTCAAGATGATAGGTTTTCAGGGGAAAAAAGCCTTTTCCGTGCAACAACACAGTCAACATGTTTTAATTAAAGTTGTAAACAGTCAACAGCTCTGTTTTGTTATTTGACCACTTTTTTTTTTTTGGACACCATTTTGGAATTGATCAGCAGAATCGAAATTCAAACAATCTTCTAACTCTTAATTTATGAATTTATCGTTTTCATCAGTCAGTCAAAGAAAATCTGCATTTATCATTCAAAAAAAAAAAAAATGGCAAACCCATCTCAGACTGCAGAGGCAGTTTTTTAAAGGCATCTTTGCTGACAATTCCTGTATTTTGATTTTGAGTAACAGGACAAAAGGTAACAGGGTTTTGCCATAGAATTAGCAAATACATAAAATGTGGTTAATGAACGTCCATGCTAAATGGCATGAAGACATTAAGGACTTTGCTTCAAATGTATTTTTAAGATTGATAATGAACCTTCAGTCTTCAAAGTGTCCTCATCAGTCAATATCATTATATATACTAAAACAATTATTCATTCCATCCGTTGAGTAACATCCTGTAGGACATGCAAATGTGTGGAATAGTGCAAATATGTAATAGTGGTGAACGTGTTCAAGGGTTAAGTGAACGTACATAACCTGTAAAGGCTCATGGAAAAGGAAATTTCCTGCATGAGATGTTAAATGGATTAAAAAAAAAGATTTCTGATGTGTATAAATACAGTAATGGGCTGGGACAGGCAGTTTTATTTTGTAAAGTTTAGTCAGGAATTATGTTCTTCATGTTTTAAGTTGCACAGAGGTTGTTGGGAAGCACACATTACCATTGAAAAAATGGTACCACGTATCAGATGATTAGGAATAGGGCAACTTATAAAGCCACTGAGTAATGACACAGTCGCCTTAGACGTGAGGACTGATGGTTCGGCTCCATTAGTAATCTTTTCTCACTGTGCAGTTTTTATGAGGTCCGGTGGGGTGTAATGTCTGTTCCTCTTGCATTTCATACTCGCAGTGATGTCCAGAAAGTCCAGACCCATCTGTGCCTCTCTCACTAGTCTGCTTCATATCCTTCTATTCCATTATGTTCTTTTGTAACTTTATACGAAGTGTTTTTTTGTTTGTTTGTTTGTTTTTTAAATAAATTGCTCACTTCTCTTTGTCTCTTTTCCTTATTTTTCTCTTTTCTCTCCTCCAGTGATGACCACTCCCAGAAGAAGCCTATCTACAGGAACAGCGTGGAGTCTCTGCCTTCCACTGCTGGAGACAAGCAACCGCTGGTGTAACGAGGGAGATGGAGAGAGGTGGAGGAGGACAGGGACTGTTGGTTTAGGAGAGAAAGAGCCTGCTAGATTGGATAAGAGATGGTTTGCTAGTGAAACGCAGGCTGTGAATTGAATTGAAGACAGTAGGAAAAGGGTGTGTGGAAAAGATGGACAGACATGATTGTTTCATAGTAATGGTTCCAATTCAGCAGGTTTGGCAGCACTACTCCTGAACAAAAGATGTGCAATTTTCTCTGTATTGATTTCACAACCCCACAAAAATTGAGATTCACGCTTGTTGTCAAAGACAGGTACTGCGTATGCTGGTGTGAGCTTTAAATCTCTGATCATTGTGAAGTATAACCGCACGCAAACCCTTTCCTGCTTGCCATTCTTCTAGCCTTGAGTTGTAAACAAGTCTCTTTCACTGGCGGCATCATTTTGTTAGACGAGCATTCTGGTATACACAATATACCACAGAAACTTTAGGTGAAGTGTTTATTCTTGTGTTTTCTATTTGACTTGACCGTGCCTTTACTCAATGAAACTGTAAGACTATTAAAAAAAAAAATTATGATAGCACTTTAAATCTTTTGCACTATGTTTGATCATTCCTTTGTACTTTTAGAAGTTAATTACATTAAACATCTTTTCAAATACATATAAAACTTGTCATTGTTGTTACTTATTTCATTTGGACAAAGACTCCTAAAATATTACTGCAGGCTGTGGACAATAGCTCTCATTTATCAGTTTTTTAGTAAAGTTGTGTATAAATGTTTTCATAATGTTTCATTCTGGTAGCAAAGGCTCATGTGTGGTGCGACAGAAAAACTCTCGCGCTATCGTTGAGAGATTGTGAGTTCGAATCCTTATGAAGACCTTCATGGCCAGGAGCCGAGCAAGCAAAACTGGACAATCGCAGCAACATTAGCCAATCATGGCCATCTGTGAGATCATGTACAGGAAAGAGGGCAGATGGCAGTTTCCTCCGAGTCTGTTAAGCTGCCCCGAGATGCAGCAGTTTGGAAAACAGAGCTTAAAGTATGAAATGAGGACAAAAAGAAAATGAGTGGAAGTTATTTTGACTCATGTCTACACCAATAAAAATATATTGTGTAGCAGCATAGCAGCAGATGAAAACATCTGGGGGATTTACAAGGGGAATTAGATGTGACATGAAAATGGAGAATAAACAGGAGGATATGCGTCAAAAGGAAACCTGATGCATTCAGGAAAAAGCCAAAGATGACCTGTAGGACACTATGGATTAAGTATACACGATACAGATTGAGAAATATCAGCTCAAACACTTATCAGTCACGTATCGTTATCAGGGAACTGATGACTAGTTTTCTTTAATTGTTAATATATTTCCAACATTTTATATTCATTTAATTAATACCATTATGATGAAACTGTTTTTATAGCAAAGCTTCATTAAATTTGTATGTGTAATTGAACAAACAGCAGCGCAAGTCATATATAAAATTACAGTCTGTCATTGCTAATTACGTGATTATGTTAGTGAGTGTCCTTCTACATTCATTTTCACCAACTCAGGAATTCTTGTTGGATTTGAATGTCTTCGTCAATGAGCGGGACTTTCATGAAAAGCATATTTTGTTGTGGAAATGCTCCTACAAATTATTTATGAATGTATGACTACATTTGTTCATAGCCAGCTTGATAAATGAGGCCCACTGTATAGTAATGCAAAGGTCTGTTCATGATTCATGGAAATTCCATTATGTGCAGAATTCCTGTACATCCGGGACACAGTTTCATCCTCTAGAACTCAGTTAGGCACTGCTGCAGCTCTAGTTTTGAGTCATCCTTTGTGTTGTCTAATAAGAAGAGGATAATGCCTCAGGAGAACCTTCTAAAGTAATGATTTCAGACAGAGCAGGTTTACCATCATCATGAAGAATCACCAAATCTATAAAAACATATCCCCCCAACCCCTGAGGAGTACTCCATTATCTGACAGAGAGTGAAGACACTCCTGAGACCGCTAAAGATTAAAAATCACCAAAGATATAAGGTCTATGTGTATGTGTTTAGCACATAATTAGCTTAGGGCTGCCAAACTACAGTCTTTTAATTAATGCAGGGCACATTTTGGGCTTTCAATCGATTTATATCTTCTGCTCTGATCTTAAGCAGAGCAGAGTTTGATGTTATAACCAAAGCAAAACAAAAAAGATCTTGAGGCTGAAAATAACCCGAGGCAGCCTATGGTTGTCAAAAAGGTCTTCTTCTAAGATATGGTTTGGAAGGTTAAGCTCGACGAAAGGCAGTACTAGGTATAAACTCTTAACGGCCGAGTTGTACTAGCAAAAATGGTCTCATGGCGGGTTTAGCTATAAAAAAAACTCATATTAAAAATGACATAAAAGGCCTATTATCTAAGTGTGCTGCATGAATGGTACCTTACTTAATATTCTACAGATCTTCTGCCCTCATCTGGAATTGGCTATACAGCACCCATCCATCTTTAACAACTTCACATCTTATATTATCTCTCATATGATGTTAACTGTAGTGAGGCGCAACACTTCATTAATGTCCATGCTTTCATAACTACTAATTTGATTACTGCTCTCTGCGCCATTTTATGTACGATTTTATCACTGTGCGGCTGACCAGAGGCTGTCATTAATAATGTAGAAGCAACTGCTTTTTAACAAAAACTCTCCATTACAGAGCCGAGCCACAGAGCACAACTGGGAAAATGTTATTGAGTTGATTTTTCATGTCCTTTATATCCTACCTTACTAGAGCGTTTGGTTCTAAATGAGGTGGTGGTGTTCAATGGGACTATGTCCAAAATCTCCACTATATAATACATGTAAGCTACACTTACCAACCACTTTATTAGGCAATCCTGTACATACAGTCATACAATTATCCGATCAGCAAATCATGTGACAGTAACACAATGCAGAAAATCATGCAGATGTTTGCCCGATCTTCTGCTGTTGTAACCCATCTGAATCCATGCTTAATGCATGAGACGCTGCTCTCCTTACCATGGTTGTAAAAAGTGTTCATTTGCATAACCATAGCCTTCCTGTCAGCTCAAACTAGTCTGCCCATTCTCTTCCAGTCTGACCTCTCTTATCAACCTGCCTGCTGAACTGCCACTCACTGGATGTTTTTGCACCATTCCATGAAAACTCAAGAGCCTCTTGTGCCAGGAGATCAGCAGTTTCTGAAATATTCAAACCAGTCTGACTGGCACTGGCATGGTCATTAGGATTGAGATCAGATTCCCCCCCCCCCATTCTTATGTTTCATGTGAACATTAACTGTAACATTAACATTAACCTGTATTTGCATGATTTTACGCATTGTGCTGCAGCCACACGGCTGGCTGCTTGGAGAACTGCAATAATGTGCAGGTGTACTGGTGTTCCTATTATAGTGGCCTGGGAGTGCATTTTTTTTTTTGCACCATTCATTTAAATATAAAATTTCAGTACAGCTAGTCACCCTTACAACCATGTTGGTATTGACAAACATGCTTTATCTTTTGAAATTCTTTGCTAGCAAAAAGGTTTTTCTCATATCAGAGAAAACGTTTTATGTATTTTAATGTCATGGTGAGTTTTCATAAACAAAGTATAGAAATCAGATATATTCCATTGAATACTATTTCACCTGCAATTGCCATCTCTTAAAAGTTGACACATCACCTCCGACATTATGTCCCGCAATACTAATGGAGTTATGGGATATGGCCTTCAGATTTTGATGCACTAAAATTGGCTCTATTGATGTGCTCCTTCTAATGTATCGCTACTATATTTACAACTTCCTCAAGGACTTACTCCACATAAATTGATTCAAAATGTTGACATAGTGAAGTTTTCTGCTAGGAGATGCTATTAACAATTTTATAAAAGTGTCAGCACTTCACTTTGAAGTCTTTGGCTTTGACGTTTCCCTGTAAAATGATAAGCTGATTATCTGTCTAACAACCTTAGTGGTTTGAATCAGCTATTATCAGTTTTATAGTTTATGGTGAATGGATTAAACCTCTGACAAACCCGTAACAAACCCATATTTTTCTATACTCTATACTTCTGTACATTTTGTCTACTTTGTCCAGACAGATCAGGTTCCATGGCATCCAAATGCCTCCCACAGCACAACAGCACAACCTTTTTACCTTTAATTCGTCATCCATCTGTATTTGCCGATGTTGCATTGTTAGTTTATTTAAAGGTACGGTAGGTAATTTTGGAGAAACTAGCAAGACTATGCAAGATTTTGAAATTATCCAAACAAAAAACCCCACCTCCTCCATTCAGCCCTCCCTCCAAAGCCATTGCTCCAAAGCACTGCCTGTCTACCGCTAGAGGACGAGTCCACAAGCGAGAGCGTTGGGAAAGGAGCATAGCGCGACGTTGTCATATCCAACCACCTCATGTCTCTTTAACATGTAAGAAAAAACCTAACATTATCATAATGGGCAAAAACAATGACCATGGCTATTGTTAGTATTCACTCGCTTCAGCAATATGTCTGCCTAGCCTTGTGGAAGACTCTGGTCATGTGCAATGAGTGTGCTAGCAGAGTGTGCGCAGGTAGACAGGTAGGTAGGTTAACAGGCAGGTAATCCGTTCAATCATTTCACTCTGACCAAATGAAATGATTAGTCGGGATTTTTACAGCCCTGTGACTGTCACAGATGACAATTTTTTTTTCTTTTATTGTCAGAGCATTTGATTTATTCATCGCTATTAGAATGTAAAGGGAATTCCAAGAAACATATCAAAAAATGTTCGAAAAATATTACCTACCCCGCCTTTAAGCTGTTATAAATTATGCCACAAAAAGAGAACAGCAGGACACCTGTTTCCTGTTCGATATTGTACAGTTTAGGTGCAGCAATAAACTATGAATAAACTCCCTGATGAAAAACTGACATGATAAATATACTCACACTTGAGCACGGATTTATAGACCCATTCAATTATGCTTTTTATGACTCTCAATAAAAATAACACTATGTACCATACCAACTTCCCTGGCACAAGGTGACCAATCCTAAAATAATTCTATTTGGTCATGCCGTATATTTATTCACCCAATATAACATGCACCCAAGGAGATGTTTTGTTGTAGGTATCTCAATTAACATGGAAGTGAAATCATTTACACACGCAAGGCCCTGCAAGCTATTGAAATGAGAAAACATTTCCTGCGCACCACCTTGTTATCCATGAAGGTGCTTTATTGTAGACAATGGCAGTCTGAATCAGCATAGTTTTATGAAGACACCTGAGAAAGTGTTCCACAACAATACACTTTCAGGCTGCATTCACAAAAGAAATATAGTGTTATTTGCAACAAAGCAGAGTGTGAAGCCTAAGCAGAGCTGATATCTTTTCTACTGAAAACATCTCAGCTTGGAAATGTCTTAGCAACTAATGGTGACATATCTCTGTTTGGAGAAATACACAAAGGATTTGACATTAATAACACATTTCCAAAAAAAAACCCAATACATTGTTCTCAGACTTGCCTCCCTCACACCCAGATGTCGCACCTGGTGATTCGGGGATAGGCTCCGGTGACCCTGATCTGGATAAAGCAGAAAGTGAGAAAGTGAGTGTTGGGTGCTCAGCATTTCACTGCCATTTGTTATCGCACTCTGTGTGTATGTGTGTGTGTGTGTAAACAAAAGATTTTCTCTTCCTAATTTGTGAACGTCGGTGCCGATTAGCTGCTCCCTCCAGCTGAAAGCTGAAGGTTGATATCGTTCCCGCTCGTCATCTCAGCTCAGTGAACATGCTTAGCCTCAATATGGAAACTACAATATAAGGCTGATTCTGGGAAAATTTGAAACCCCTCCACAAACATCATGACCTGATATACTGTGAACTTGAGAACAATATAGCAGTTCCTTCACACTCCAAAGATTTTACTGTGGTAATGTTAGACAAAGATCCTGTAGTGCTAAAAGTCCTCTATTTACTTTACTGTGGTAGTTACAGCAGTTCTGTACAACTCAAGATCCAATGATAAAGCTATTGTACAACCTAAAAAGCCCTCTACAAACACAGTTAAGGAATAAAACATGACAGGGCGCTGCTGTCATAGTTGAATACGCAACGACAAGGTGGTGTTATGTGGCATGACACAAAGAGAAGCCTGAAGTTGGTTATTTTCTAATAAGACCCGGTGCCCAAGTGTGCATAGCATAGTAATTTGTCAACGTTAACAATAATAATTTATATCAGATCATACATTTTATCTGTTTATAGTTATGTTTAATGTTGTGGAACATCTGCCAGAATAGTTCCTGTTATCACTTGTAATATAACAGCTATAAATAGTCCTTCCATCAACAGTCAGATTTTCTTTTCTTTGTTGGCAAAAGGACAACGGATGGGGCAGCACGGTGGTGGTGCACGGTGGTACAGGTTCTGGATTCAAACCTGCCAGTCGACTGGAGCCTTTCTGTGCTAAGTTTGCATGTTCTCCCCATGCCTATGTAGGTTTCCTCCCATAGCCCAAAGACATGCGGATTAGGACAGCTGGCTACTCTAAATTACTCATAGGTGTGAACGTGAGTGTGAATGGCTGTTCGTCTCTGAGTTAGCCCTGCAATAGATTGGCGACCTGCTCAAGGTGTGCCTCTCGCCCGAAGTCAACTGGGATTGACTCCGGCTTCCCCGTGACCCTTAACAGGTAAGCGGTATAGATAATGGATGGATGGAAATGCCGTTCGTCATGTAACCAAGATATCCTCTGTCCTCGAGGCTTTAAATAATGTTTTTTTTTGTTTAATTAAATCAATTTATTATTAAACCTACATTATGTGGAATGCCTGCTATACATGTCCCTCGTGAAAGAGTTGTTACTATAGAAACCATAATGTATTAGAACAAGGACATTGATATAAACCTGTGATTTGCCCTGCAGCCGGCATTATTGTCAGAGCTGCAGTAATAGAAAATTGATCAACACTTTCTGACCAATCATTTGAGAATTCAGCTACTCTCCTTAACTGCTGAGAAATCATTCAGAGAGTTTAGGATTCTTTAAAGGTAAAAGCAGACAAAATAAATATCAGGGCTTGCCAGAGATTTACTCCACATGCTATAAACTGGTAATAACTGGTAATAACTTGACAGACAGATAATCTTATGACAAAGAGCAGTCATGAATTTAAACCAGTGAGCAAATAAAACAGCCAATGAACAAATGAGCAAGGATTAAAACACAAATAAATCACAAATGAACTCTCATCCTGGAGTGATGGTGACCAGGGGAGGACAGTACCAGTGTTGTGATTTCCCTGGTCAGGCCTGTTGGATGAATGATCAGTTCATTATCAGGTTCAATAGGTAACAATCTCATACGCTTGCTTACTATCATTGTTTACATTGCTGTCCTCTGTAGTCCTGATCAAATGAAGGTTACGCTGTAGTCCTGGACTCATGATATTCCCTCGCACTGCACTGCACTGGGCTTCAGCATTCTGTGCAGTGCTCCTTTAGCCCTTAGCGCTGTAGTTCTCATGACTCGCCTAGTGGTGTCGCCAAACACAAGCTTTGCAATACGCAATTACAGCAAGCCCTATCCGCTTTATCCCGTCACCATATCTGCACACTATAAAAGCAGTGCCTTTAGGATGACGGTTCTGTGCCTTGCATCAAGTCCCCAGGTTCCTCACAGACCATTTATCAGCACTGCAAATTTAGTAAAGCTAGTGAAGGGCTAACCTGGATTTAAAAAACAAAAACATGGAAGATCCCAGAATCGTCCAAATCCAGGTAACCTACAACACTGTGCAGCACGCATTCTGAGTTCAATCCATTTCATTAGCAAAGCCCCAGGAGTTTTAGATCAGACTATAATGTGTTGGAATTGTAAAGCACATCCTTGTGGTCTGTAGTGTCGTTAATGCTTGCAGTTAATCACGTTTATGGCGCATTGATTTCAATTATTTTAAAAAGGGGCTGGTTTTTTACAATCAGGCTTCTCTCGTTTAAATTGCCGACTAAACCCTGCCCACGATTACCTTTCAATTGACATGAAAACCCCGCCCAGGCTTATTTCCTACGCCGCTATTGGTCGAGGCTGGGGTTGGCCACGCCCCCTCCTGCCTTGACAGCAGTGTGAAGTACACGGTGGAAAGCCGACGCTTCCAGCAGCAGCTCAGTTCAGCAGCTCAGCTCAAAGTGGCGTGAGTATGTAAGAACCAGGCGATTCCAAGCGACGCTGGAGTTCAGAGAAGAAACTTCACCCGTCTCGGGATCCGACTCGAAGAGGACTTAAATACGGAAATAGAGCTGCCATGGCGTTCTCGTCCGTTTGGAAGTACTGCGGTGTATTCTTCCCACTCCTCCTGCTGTCCTTCCTGCGCACAGGTAGGTCCTTCTCTGTCCCTTTAATTTGCACGCGCACTGTTTGTATACATGTTTTCATTGCACAGTCAATCTCGCACCGGCTGCTGTGTATGCAGTGTGCCTGCCTGTGTGGTGTTGTGCGCGTGTGTCAGCTTCACTCTCTCCACATGGCATTTTATGGAAACGTTTGTCAACTACCTGCTGATGAAGCAAGAACGCTTCATTCACAATTCGGGCTAACTAACCCGCACGGACACCACTTTTAGTTTCCTTTTTGCTTCATTCAGTTTTAAAACTGCTTTATTCCTCACTGTAAGCTGACACGCTTGAAATCAGTTTTCGGATTCAAAGCGGATGCTGTGCGTTTCAGTGACTCGGGGTAGAATGACGTAATAACACGGCTGCGTTCCAAGGCGCGAGCCTACGTACTAAATAGGAAGTCAATGTAATAAGCCTCATAATACTCCTGTTATAACCATAGTGATGCGGTGCTGGTGTACTACTATGCTGACACACGTTTTAGTAGGATGGTGTGTGGTTTGGGACGGAGCCATAACCCTTTCTCTTCCTTTGATTTCTCTCATTGTTCTCTCGCGCGCGTTTTCTAATGTAGCCTGCTTGTGCTACAGTCACTGCTTCCTGTAATCAATTATTGTGTTTGCAGGTTAGGCCCAATACTCCTATACATGACCTTTTGTCACCACTGTGAAATTTAAATGAATAATAATAATAATAATAATTTTATATATAGCTGTTTTTTTTTTGCTTATGTCCTCATTTAGATTTTTGTAAATGAACTTACTTTAAAATGTTTCAGTTTGAGTGCCAGTGGTCCTAGTACATCACACTTGTGATCAGTGTATTTATGCTAAATATTCTATTCATCGCAGCACGAATTATGCATTAGAAGCAAATAAACAAAGACCGCTGTAAAAGCTAAAAACATCCTGGACTATTTCATGTGCCTTCAGAATGACCCTAATAAATACTTTCTCTTCCATTTGGACTGGATTTGCATTCTTGCTTTTCCATACGACTCTGTCCTGCAGAGCTCCTGTGCTTTGTGTGATCCCTGATGGTAGACGAGCATGGCGGAGTTCATCATGTCACCCCTTGTACGATGGATGGCGTTGCCTATATGTCCCCTCCTTCTCCTTTAGGCTTCTGCGTGCAATCCCCGGTAGGGCGACATGTTTCACGCTTGCCATGCCATGATAAGTGCGTCTCCAGGGAGTTCTGGGACTAAAGCAGAGCTCAGCTGTGCTTCCTATATGGCCAGAGCCCAGTGTAGTGATTTCCCTGCTCATGTAGGAGTTAACACACCTACACTACCAGTAAATGAATTCATGAGTTGTATCAGGTGTGTGAGAGTGGAGTCATCACTGTGCTGGACCACAGCCATATCACACTTCCCTGCTTTTTTTTTTTATTTTACAGTGACATCTGAGAATTGATTTTTTATTGCTTTAATTAATCACTTCCATATGTGTGGAAGGAAAACTGGATTCCGTTGTTGTTTTAGAGATTTAGCTGCAAAGCTGTTTGATTTCGAATGGTCCAAATTAAAACCTCTTCCCAGCCCCTTGCTTTTCTGTTTCAAACAGCTTCTCGATTAGTAATGGCTTCTAATCATTTTCATAGCTCGTTTCCTCCATTGTTTCTGATCCCCTGTTTTTTTGCTGCTCTCACGCTGGGATGAGGCGTGGGGTTGAAATATAATTTGCTACGCTTTAATAAATGGAGCTCACCAGGTCATGTGGCAACCCACAGTCTAGCATGCGGTTCAGCTCCCAGTGTGTGTTTGTTATGCATGATGGGCTGCATGTAGCTTGTGAGTGTGCGTGTGTGTTCGTGTGTGTCTGTATGTGTGCGTTACTCACAGGGCTCCTCATTGGACGGCTGAGGCTGGGAGGCGGTTCGGAGATCATACTCATTAATCTCTTTGGTGCCGTGAAGCAGTGGGGGAGGGAGAAGACAGCGGAGAGAGAGAGAGGGGTCTGATCGCATCATGTCATCTGGCAAATCAGATGAGAATATTGATAGCAGATTTACATGGCGTCCTTCCCCCCCCGGAGTACTGGACGGTAAAACTCATTCAGCAGAGAGGTGGTGATTGAAGAGCCTGAAGAGAGAGAGGGAGAGGGAGAGGGAGAGGGAAGGTGCTTCCAGCTTACCAACAGTTGTGACTGAAAAAGAATAAGGGAAAATGCAGATGGAGAGTGAGATAAGATGGGCCCGAGCCATGAAAAGGAGAGAAAGAGCGTGAGCGAGTGAAAAGCATGACAGAAAGAAAGATGGATTCATTTAGAGCAGTGGTCCTTAAACCAGTCCACAGGGCCCCCCAGACAGACCACATTTCAGTCCTATCCCAAATCACACAGCACAGGGCGAGAGCAAAGAGCAGCAGGATAATGAACCTGGAACAGAGTGTCTGCTCTCAGATAGGCAGAGTGGAGACAAGAGAGATGGAAAAGAGAGAGTCACAGAAAGAGAAGAGTAAAATGCAGTTGTGTGTGTGTGTGTGTGTGTGTGTGTGTGTCTTCGCATGTACATGTAAATGTGTATGTTTTGAATCATTCACCTGACAGCTGATTCCTTGTTTCCAAAGCTTTTGTGGCTGTGTGTCCCCTCAGGCTCGGGCTAGCAGAAACACGTTGTGTATGCCTGAGATCAGTCCAATCCCTTGCTGTCTCACACACACGCACGCATACACATGCATGCGCACACACATAGGCAAAGCAGCGTGACGATCCCTACCCTGCTACTGCCACTGCTATTACTTTAGCTTTCATTGGCCTCGTCTATTTAATCACCTCAATTTGTTTATTTGGTGGAGAGCAATACGCGAGTCGTTCACTCGAATCTGTTTTCATCATTCGCCTGGACTCTGTCAACGTTTGCTGCTGCCAGAGGGCCAAATTGCCTGCAGACTGTAAAAAAAAAAGGTCTTCTTTGAATTTATCGTACCATACACACACACACACGCACACTGATACACATGAACTGCTAACATGCATCAATTACAAGAGTGATTTGGAGGAGCAGGCCAGAGGACTGAAGTTTTCTTTTGCAGAAATGTCCTGTGCTTATGTCAGCCAGTTCGTCTCAGGCTCCGTTGCCTTTCACAGATGCTCATCAGCCAGCGTTGGCATGACAGAGGTGCGAGCCGTAGGCTTCACTCCTCCTTATGTTGTTCTGAACACGGCATCTCCACTTGACACTGTTCCCAAATGCCTTCAACATAAACCGTGGTTTATCCTTTGATCCAGGCCCATGGGCGTATAATTCTCCCGCTAAAATAAAGATGTTGACATTTAATTAAAAGAAGTGAGCCCACCTTCCACCACCGCATTCAAAGCGGCAATCAAGTGAAATCCTCCCGCATGAGCAGAATCCCAAAGCCTTTTGTTAGATTAACTTCTCCTCGTCGCCTGCGTCTGTGCCGCAAGTCGAGAGCGGTCGACGAAAGAACACTAAGTGTTCCGTTATTTTCGCTAATCATTTCAGTAGATTGCTCATTCCAGGGTAGCGTTATAATACTTAGTTGAAAATCTCAGAGGTGGCTGTGAAAGCACAATTAAAAAAAAAAGGGAAACGTAAGTGAATTCCATACTGTAGAATTATTTAGACAAGAAAAAAGCCTTTCTGTGTTTCTGCAGCAGACGATGGAAGAGATGTTCAAGAGTGGCTGTGAAAACATTTAACTGCATTCGTGCATTGCATTCACTCTTCACGAGTAGAGAGACAGAGAGAGGGGGACAGAGAGACAGGGAG
>JAQMYM010000033.1:4651298-4666288 GCA_030014255.1 Parauchenoglanis ngamensis
ACACACACACACAGAGACAGACAAGCACTCCCTCACACACACACACAGAGACAGACACGCACTCCCTCACACACACATACACACACACACACACACACACACATACACACACACACACTTAAAAAAATTTATAGCTTGTCTTGACCTTTCCTGTTTTGTCTAAATTAATTTTCACTCTGTCTGGGGACACAGTGTAGAGAGAGTAGGAGGTCTTGGAGAGCTGAGTGTTGCTGGCACAGAGCTGAACAGTGTTCATATGATATCCAGGAAGCCTCAGTGTGGTAAATAAGGGGAAATCATATCATTTTCATTTTCACTATTAGTAACAGAAAGCCCCCACAGTTCCCTCTACCTCACTGTAGAATGTGAGATAAAAAGAGAGCAAGCCCGGAGACTAGAGACTGCATTTTTATTCCTCCTCCGCCTGTTTTCTATGCCACTTTAATGATGCAACGGTGGGAAATGTTTGGTACCATGAACCGATTCATAAAAAAAGCAAACAAACGCTAACAAAGTGGTCCCCTGTTCCAACCTGTCCTCCCCTCGGCCTGGCACGCGTCCACATGCAGCCGCGGGAAACCTGGCACAGAGCATCTACACTGACAGCACCGCTGTTCTCAGTTCAGAGTCAGCCTCGCTCCATACACTTTAATCCCCAGAGGGCACCAAGGCACCTGATTCAGGATCAGTGTTCCGAGATCAGAGGCGTGTTATTTTGCTGCGTCTGCGGCAGCTAATTAGACAAAATCTGCCTCTTTCTAAGATCTTCTCTGTGTTGTGGTCTTAACATTAATCACTTGAAGCTGTGTGGGGAAAACAAACCTCCTGTTTATGACGGTTCTTTAGCTCACAGATAAGCACCAATTTGACGTTCCGTAATCCTCGCTTTCATGCAAACATTTAGAAGAAATGTTGGATTAAAAACCCATCAGTCTTGAGCCAGCCTGACACTTGCATGAATTTTGTCATGAACAGGCATTATGATGTGCCAATGCATGCCAAAATGAGGGCATGACACTGTTGTCAACATGACAGAGTTATGCATAGCTTGCACCATATTGTGCCAGCTGATCAGAATGTTGTGAGTTCAAAGCCCAGCACTGCCAAGCTACCTCTGCTGGGTCCTTGAGCAAGGCCCTTAACCCTCAAGTGCTCTTTTGTATAAATTATATATACATATATATATATATATATATATATATTATGCCTATTTATATTATAAATATGCCATTTGTCACGCATAAGTTATGAACTAGGTTCATGTTTACATTGTCAAAATTTCCCATGCAGTGGCTAAGCAGGGACATGCAAGTGTTGTGAATAGGCTGGGCATTAGCCACGCCTCTGGCATGAAACTTTTGTTGTAATAATTAAAATTTGTGAAAATTACAGAAATCCCGGCACGCACATGCACTCGATACAAAGCCCTAGAAAGTTCCACTCACTCTTTCATGATTAGTTCACTCATCGGCACACAATAATACGTGTCTCTTCATGCCACCTCCATGTGCAAGTGTCAGGGCTGCTAGAGATACAGGAACACACCCACACACACACACACACACACACACACACACACACACTGTATGGCCAACAGTATTTGGAAACATGACAGGTTTTCCCCAAATTTCCACAAATTTGGCTGCCTACAATTGTAGAGAATGTCTTTGTATGCTGTAGCATTACAGTTTCCTCGTAATGAAACAGAGACCCAAACCTGTTCCAACATGGCAATGCCTCTGAGCACAAAGCGAGCATGATTTGTAAAGTTTGGTGTGGAAGAACTCGAGTCTCCTGCGCAGAGCCCTGACCACAACACATTCAGGAAGAATTGGAACGCTGACTACGCACCAGACATCAGACATCAGTCCCTGACACCACTAATGTTCACGTGGCTGAATGAGCACAAAGCCCTACAGCCACATTTCACAATCTTACAGCAAGGCTTTCCTCAGAACAGTAGAGGCGGTTGCATCAGGAAAGCGAGGAATATTAATGCCCATGGTTTCAGAATGGGATGTTCCAAAGCACACATGGCGTGAAGGTCAGGTGTCCACATACTTTTGGCTGTATAGTGCATATACATGATATTATTAATTTGTGTACATATGAGATTATTAACCTGTCACCATATTGCATTTTCTCTTTAGCATGATACAAATTTTCTGAGCAGCATTTTTGTTTTCCTGGTATCTCCTTTTGAGTGTACGTCTGTGCAAATACAGATAAGCGAAGCTGCTACTTTTGCATGAGCATATGGGGCAAAAAGGGAAGCCATTTTCAAATAAGCAAGCAAAAAAATAAATATGAATATATAAAGGTGCTATATGGAAGAATTGGCCTCCTGTCCAATTCATTCTCCACACTCACATGAAACGGGGGCAGTGGTAGCTGTGGTTAAGACATTGGACTAGTGATCGGAAGGTCGTGAGTTCAAATCCCGGTACTGCCACATATACACACACATACACTTGGTACTGCCAAGTTATCGCTGATGGGCCCTTGAGCAAGGCCCTTAATCCTCAACTGCTCAGTTGTGTAAATGAGATCTATGTAAGTCGCTCTGGATAAGGGCGTCTGCTAAAATGACATAAATGTAAGAAACCAGGAAATGCACAGTCGCTCCATGTTGGACTGCGGGCAGGCTGGAACCTACAGTGATTCACTGTCACCTCTTGAGGTACGATAGTATTACGAGACAGACGTAGCTGGTCAGCATGGTAACATCAGTAAATATCTGTGCAACATTTATACGCAACACATAGCCGTGTTTGACATGACGTCAAAACCGTTATTTCTTCTCATTCTGTCGATATAGTTCATTTTCAAATGTTTTAAACTACAATTCTTGCACAAAAAATATACCGCAGACATTAACCTGCAATTCTACTATGTACGCGTCTGGATCAGTACAGATTTTATTAGGATCAACCTAAAAGATGGCTGAGATCATGGTCTCTAATTGTCCCTTATTACCTTGTTGTCGTTTATGTGACACCAGAGAAGTGAAAGTGGAAAGGCATCATATAGTATGTAGCGTATGAATAACGTTCTCTACATATTTGATATTATTATTGTTATTAGTGGTAGTAGTAGTAGAAGTAATATATTTTTGATTATGCTTTGGTCTTATGCTGCTGTGATCTACTGTATTACAGGCTGTTTTTCCATTCTTATGTTTTTTTGGGTTTTTCTTCTTCTTCATCCTGTAATTAGTGTTATAACGACACACACTGATAGGCAGGGGAACATGGCAGCGTTTGAGAGTAAAAGATCAGCTCGGAGTTTCTCACACTGCCCCGAGCTGACCCTGAGGCTAGCTGGGATCTACAGTCTCACTTCACATGTAGAAAAGAAAAAACAAAACAAATGAGAACCATTCATTAGTTGGGCTTCAAGACCTGAGACAGGACGCCGGTATGTTTTCACTCTGCGTTTGAAAAAACAGAGAATGTGGACATGCCATTTGTAGTCGCAGGGAATTTCTTTCCTCCAGAGTAAATAACGGCATGCTACAAATAACACCAGCGGTCTGCCTGGCCTTCTGTCACTGTTTTGCTTTATCACCTCCCACCTTTATTGCACACTGTTTTTCTCTCTTTTATAAGGCTGCTTCTCCTTTTCTCTGCTGTTGATTTTGCGCTTCCTTATTCATGGGTCAGTTCTCTTAAAAAATTCCCCCCCTCCCTCTCTCTCGCTCGCTCTCTCTCTTCTCCTCTTACATATCTCTTTCCTTGTCCTCCCTCATACTCCTCAACTGTATCAACTCAAGCGTGAACAGTTAATTACAATGCGTGCTAATGAGTAGATAAATCTAATTGCTCTCTCTCTCTCTCTCTCTCCCACTCTCACTCTCACTGTCTCTCTCTCTCTCTCTCTCTCTCTCCCACTGTCACTGTCTCTCTCTCTCTCTCTCTCTCTCTCTCTCTCTCTCTCTCTCTGTCTCTCTCTCTGTTCCTTTCCTTCTTAAGATGAGATATGCTCTCCATTCCTGGAAAAAAGTTGGTTTTTCCCCCTAATATCTATTTTCCTCCTTCATCACTCATAGCTTTCTTTATGTGTGTGTGTATGTGTATGTATGTGTATGTGTATGTATGTGTATGTATATGTGTGTGTGTATATGTGTGTGTGTATGTGTGTATGTGTATGTGTGTGTGTGTGTGTGTGTGTGTGTGTGTATATGTGTGTGTGTGTGTTTGGATCTTTCTGCTCTGTGGTTGTGGGGATAAATCCTGATTGCCGGAAGGGCAGATCACTGGAGCTGGTAGTTCGGGAGGATTGGCTCGTTAATTGGAGCTCTGAGCTGCGTCTCCCTTGGGATGAGTGCAGGAGAGGTGTGTGTCTGTGTGTGTGTGTTGCTATTCCTGACACTAGTTAAGCACGAGCAGTGATAGAGCTGTTTGACGGGATGAAGGGGGATCATGCTGCTGAAAGCCCTACGGTCTACGGTGTCGCCGAATCGTTTTACAGCAGGATCTCACGATTGCAGATGCGCAGCCATTCACATGAGGCGACGCCAGGGAAGTATTAACAGCTTAAAATTAATTTACTGCAACCAAAAATTGGACTAATGATGTGACAAAACCATGGGCACACACTTGCTGCTCCATATGGCATGTTACAAGTGATCTCATAATAGTCAGATGCCTTTAATAATCAAAATAGCGAGCAGGCTGTAAAAGAAAAGATATCAATAAATTAATTTACAGATTCAGGCAATGACTGACTGAAGGTTTGCATGTGTCAAACTGACACAAACTTGCAAGCTGTTTTACTAGTAGGGTCTATAGACGATCGCGTCTTTCGCATGAGCATTGCTGGGGCGTGCGAAATACACAGTGGAGCTTATGCAAACTAATTTAGCATTCGTAATGTCATTTAGTAAGGATTTAACCGAATACAAATACATTTGTCCGAATGAACAGGTAATATGTCCCGATATGAATGCAATATAGATACAAAAAAAGAAGGAACATTATTTTTGTGGTTTGCTCCAGTAGCCTGTTGTAAACGTTGCCTTTCTGAGAGTCAGAATAAAAGCATATTTCTATCCAAAGATCCTGAAATTCACAAAAGCACAATGGAGCTTATGTCTTCTCCATAAAGCCTGCGCAGACGACACGCCGTGCACACATCTCTGCTGGGCTCACTAAAATGTTCACTTCCTTTATTTTAATTTTAGTGAAAGAAGTTGTTGTTTGTTTGTTTGTTGTTATTAAATAAACATTTTACTGGAAAATCATAAAGAAATGCCGCTGAAAGGACGCCATTTCGATTCTTTCCCTGAATCTCTGATATTTCAGGAAAGTAACAAACCTTAAAGTGAATTAATTAATTAATAAAGTAAATCTAATAAATTTACTTTAAAAAATAAGGAATGTGTAGAAAGCGCTCCAGTACGTATCACGGTTCCATAAAGTTTTGTTCTAAAGAGTAGCTGTTTGTTGGAAAATGAAATCTTTTCAGTGTTTCTGGGATTATAGTGATTCAGCAAACAAACAAAAAACAACCAAAAAACCCCCCAAAACTTTCCAGTTTAGTTCAGACCCACATCAAAGCGCATTAGAGATAAAGCTGCAGATAACTGCAGCACTAAACAGATGCAGACGCTGATAGTGGTGTTGCGTTAAACCTCTACAATTCGCTTAGCCTGTGTGTAAGTTAGGGAGAAAAGCAGAAAAGCAGGTATTATATTTCCTTTACAAGCCTCACAGCTGAAAATAAAATTGTACCATTCATGATTATGCCAGTAAATCTAAATAATTGATCCATCCATTATCTATACCGTTTATGTGGTCACGGGAAAGCTGGAGCCAACCCCAACTGACATGTTGGTACACACCGGACAGAACGTTAACCTACACTAGCAGTCAAAAGTTTGGACACCCCTTCTAATTCAATGTTTTTTTTCTTTATTTTTATAACTTAAAAAAGACTTCATGTCTTAAAGTAATGATGGACTGTTGTTTCTCTTTACTTAGTTGAGCGGTTGTTGACATAATATGGATTACTCCAGTTGTTCAATAGGGCTGTTATAAACAATACTGTATTTTTTATCATTTAGCATTTACTATTTACTGTATGTCTCAAATGCATTAAGAAGGCCACTAATAAGCGTTTAACGAGGCGCACCTGTTCACTGAAAAGCATTCCAGGTGAATTCATGAAGCTGGTTAAGATAATGCCCACAATATCATCACGCTCAATGGGGGCGACTTTGAAAACATATTTTGTTTGTTTTGTTTGTTTTTTTTACACTTTTTTGTTTACTACATAATTCAGCATATGTGTTGCTTCCTAGTTTGAGGTATTCAGTATTGTTTTACAATGTAGAAAACAAACAAAAAAAGAAAAACCTATGAAAGAGAAGGGGTGTCCAAACTTTTGACTGGTAGTGTATCTCAGGGCGAACAACCATTCACACTCACATTCACACCTATGAGCAATTTAGAGTAGCCAGTTGACCTAATCTGCATGTCGCTGGGCTGTGGGAGGAAACCGGCGCACCCAGAGGAAACCCGGTCGGCTGGCAGGTTCTTCCCGATCACACTTATCAGCACGTCTCATCCAGAGAAGGTGAAAGCTTACACATGCTGTCTCTGAGAAATGTGCAGCTCGTAAGGCGATCTTTTTGAACTGTCTTTTATGCACTGTCTGGATACTTAGGATATAACAGATGCCTGGGATGCCTGGCTAGGATCACTTTGATTGACAGGGAAGAGAGAAATGTCATCCTTTCTGCACACAGATCTTCGCATGCATGATTAAAGGGGCCGGCTCGCTCTTCCCAGAAGCCTCTACGCTAAGTAAAGAGTTGCCATTTTTCGATGCCATTGATATTCCACTGTGTTAGGTTTGAAAAACAACGCAGCAGCATCCTAGACCATCGGTCATAAAGTGTAAGTTGAAATTGAAGACATTTTGTCAGAATAGTTATATTTTAAATTCTGTAATTAGACTAGCGATCTTCAGGCGTTAACCTGTTCCACCACTATTTATAGGAGACCATAAAGTATTGATGTATTTTGTTTTCATAGCTACAGAGTGGGTTTTCAGCACCTTGTGGGCTTTTTCTTTACCTTGAAAATCTGGGACATGGTATCTGCGGTGATGGAAATTGAGCCTATACAGTCCTGTTACAGCTAAAAATAGGAAGAGAATGAGGATGACATCTACACTCAGAGACTGCGTGAGAGCGATCATCTGGGCGTGTGAGTGAGACGACAGACGAGAGCTAGATTCCTAATTGTATGCGAGTACTCATTTGCTGAGTGGCACTGATAGAGATGCTCGACTTGGGTGCACCAAGCGTAAATCCTCAACGACATGCGATAATAACGGCCTTCGGCGTCTGTTGTTTTGAAGAAGCTAGGATTGTGTTGAGTTTTAGGAAGCGCGAGAATGAAAGGAGTCGGGTAGCGCAAAGCAAGCTGTTTTCCTCTTACTTGTCCTTAACTAGACTATATCATGAGCTGTACATCTAAAATCACGTAGTCCTTTTTTTCTTAGGGAAAAAAGATTCTTCGAGAGCTCTTTGAATAGGTTAAACTGGATTAGCTTAACATGCGGAGGTGGAGTAATGCAATGATTAACTCCTTTTTGGTCCTGTCTTAATTTGTCGTCTTATAGACTGCACAACATTTCACCATCTTTATCTGGTATAAAAGGACTTGTAGAAATAGATACATCATATTATCTGAATTGAAATGCTGGTAAAGATTAGTTATTGGGAAAGATGTTCTTTTTACTTTAGTATAGAGACACTCCAGGAAGCACAAAGTATTGGAAAAGTTTACAAAAGCAGACCTTTTTAATTTGTGTTTAAAAGGACTGGAGAGAGAAGCAGATTTAAGGTATGTAGGTTCTTGCACAGATACAGCCTTGTTGTGGTCATGTGACCTACTCATGATCAAGCACAACTCCCATCCACCCGTTCATTAACTATACCAGTTATTCGTCAGGGTCGCTGGAGCCAATGCCATTTTACTTTGGGTGAGAGGCGGGGTACACCCTGGACAGGTCGCCAATCTATCACCGGGCTGTTACGGAGACAAACAGCCATTCACGCTCTCATTCACACCTATGCGTAATTTAGAGTAGCCGGTTGACCTGATCTGCATGTCTCTGGGAGGAAACCGGAGCACCAGGAGGAAACCCACTCACAGACGGCCTGCAGGTCGTCATTTTTTTGGATTTATAAATAGGTGTATGTAGCATGTGTGTAACTTTAAGTGTGATTGTGAAGACACTCCCAGCTGTGTGATTCACATGTTCCCATGTGAGTCGATCTTACTTACAACTGCCGTCCTCCAGCGTTACTTAAAAGACATAAGTCTGGAAATCCGATACTCTCAAGTACTCAAGAGCGCACCATACTAAGTAGTATGTCAATTCCAGTCATACTATTTACTAAATCTTGTATATGTACTGTATATACTGGACAAACCAGCCAATATCATTTGCATATTATTACAGTGTGACATCTTGCCATAGTATATAGTCGCTTAGAATAAAGGGTACGTTTTAGGTTCTTCGGATGGTCAGGGTTTCGGTCAGTGGTTTGTGTTTGATTTAAGAGTGTAGTATAGTCATTTGTCATGTGGGATGTAGTCAGGGAGAAACTGGAACACAGGCGGTGCCTCATGGTTTGTTTGTATTCCATCTTTATTAATACACCAATTTCTCACTTCAACCGATTTGGCAAAAAAAGTGTTTTGCAATAATTAGGCAAGACAAGAAGGTGTTTTGGTTCCTAGAAAAAGTAGAACAGTTTGTGTGTGTGTGTGTGTGTGTGTGAGTGCTCTGTCTGCGCTTCAGCTCCCTTGGAGGCCTATGATAGGCTCTGCAGGAAGGCAGGAAGGCGAGTCGATGAAGCAGATATAAACTAAACTGATCTTCCGGCTTGCATCCCTCGTCCTCCATGTGCGTCCGGTCAATACATTCTAACCTGAACACATCCATGTCCACTTACCCACAAATCAGAATCTTTCTCTATCAGGTGTGGTCAATACCACTATATCCTGTTAATGGTGTTCCTATGTGTGTGTCAAATCCACACGCTGTCTAACCAAACCTGCAAGAACGCCTCCTATATATATATATATATATCCTCCAACATCAGAGCATGTAGTCCATCAGCCACGAGTAGCCCTGAGAATGTCCCGGGCTCTGGGGACGTTCAGTAGCGTCCTCAGGATCCTTAAACTCAGACACCGCTTTGATCCAAGTTCAAACCATTGTAGGACTTTTCTTCCCCAGCGGCTACTCGGAGCCGAGTGAAGGCAGAGAGACGGCATAAGAAGGCGAGCGAGGACGAGCGCTCGGATGATGGACGGAAATATCCGAAGCTAGTGTCGCTTGATATTTTAAAATAATAATGAACACTATGGAAAAAAAAACTCACACACAGGGATCTTTTGCATTACAGAACAGAATTGATTTTTATTTCAAATCCTTCATGTTTTAGCTACGTCTGCTAAGTTCAATTCATCGGCTCCAAGTGCTGCAAGTTTAATAAAAGTTTGATAAAACCAGAATCTAAAAAACACAGTCAAACGCAGGTATTCCAGGCTGGAGGGTGAATCCAAAGTCAGAGAACACAGCACCAGTGAAACGCAGGCATGCAGTCCACATGAAAAGTAGTAAAATCTCATAATGAGGCCGCGTATGTGAGTCCTTGCGCGTCAGCTCAGATAGCGATGAGGCTAACCAAGGTGTCCCACGCATGTAATAATGGTTTATGGCTTGAGTGAATCCACATCGCAAAAGCATCACACAGCAGTTTACATAATGCATAAATGCCAACACTGCAGTTTGAATTTGAATGTGAAATGTTTGTTTTTCCTTTTATTTCTTTTATTTGTTCCTGCTCAGGCAGCCACAGGCACATTTGCACACGTCGTATGCTTTTGATTGGCCTGATACTTTGTCTCAGAGGTCCACTATGTAGGATTCAACCACCTGAACACCCCTCCGAGCGTATATGAGAGCGTACGGTGGCCGTCAGGTGCCCGTAGTGTACTTTCAAGTATTTACATTCACACTCCTTTGCTTTTTCTGTGCTAAATAACAAGTATGATCCTCCCCTTTTCAAAATCTGGGCTTACGCTGCTGCTTGTAAAAATGGTGGAAACGTGGAAAGCGCTCTCTAGAGGTTTGTCCGTTCTAGGCTACTGTATCGGCGCAACGTGGCGGCTCGGTAGAGGCGGACCCGCTCCCTCTGTAGATATAAAGGGCTCATTCTAAGCTTCGTTCTAAGCTAACAAGCAATTACGCTATCCAATTCCCATACATACAATACATGAAAGTTTTATTTTTATTCAGATTTTGATCTCCGTAAAACATTTCAGACACTTGAAGAGAATTTGCTTCGGTAATTCAAAGTCCGTATAGTTTCAGATGTCGTTTATTTTGAAATGACGTGATTGTGAAACGCAAGACATGTGGAGGTCGTAATTTGTGACGCGTGGACCTCTGCTGGTGTGGAGGTGTCATGGCTCGAGCTGATGTGAAACCAGTTTGATTTAAAGTAAAATGCTTGTTAAAACACATTTAGATTCAGACCTAAATACAATACATCCAAACAAATGTTTGTCAGTGAGACAATGAAAAATTAGATATTCAATTTAAACCCTTATGACTTTGTTTAACTTGTGATTGCGAGCATTGCCTTACACTTGTTACACCAGGAGCTTATTTCTTGTACATACACAACACAACACAACACATTGCTATGGTGATTATAAACCCTGGTATCAAGAGGACGATAGCACAGGAACCAGACTGTCACTAAACCTCATTTGGATTTGTTACAAGAGCTAGGATATGAAATATATCAACAGCTGAGGCAAAATAAGGAATGTGTAAATAGGATTTGTGGTGAACAGCCACTGAATTGCTTGTGGAGAAAAGACTCTCTCGTCAACCATATGAGGAGAAACATGTTCAATGTTTCAAGATGACAACTGGAAAATAGTTTTGTGTATTTTTTGTGTATACCTGTTTTAGAGTAGTAATGTATCAGAGGAAAGCACTCTGCCTGCAGCAGCTCCGGCGTGCTATATGGATTTGAATGCAGCAATGCATGCAAATGATGTTGAGTAGCTCGTAATGTTTGCATTTCTGCACGTGCTTGGGGTTTGGTTCTGATGTCCAATCATCACGATATTTACCACACGAGCAGAATCATGGGCATCTAATTATCACTAATATCTTTGTGTTGAGAGCTAGGAAATACGTCGATCGCTTGTGATTTTACGCAAGTGCATTTAGAGAACAATGATAAACGATGATCTAATTGTAGTACCTTGCAAAGATAGTTTTAAGTTAGACTGTGAAAAAAAATGGCACAATAATGCAATGACGCAATGACGAAAGGGCAGAAAGCTTAGGCAGACGGTGATTTGAAAGCCTAATATCAGTACATGTCTTTTGAACACAGGAGTGTCGCCCCATTTGTGTGGCAGTAGCTCTCATGTATCCTCAGGCCCGGTGTAATCAGGTCAGATTGGACAGGTAAAGAGGAATGACAGAGGAGAAAGAGGTAGACTTTGCCTTTAGGGCGAGGAGGATCTCCGTAAACTACGTTCAGGTCGTAGGGGAATGTGTTTTAATATTTTTTAAATATTAATTCTGACTTAGAAGTCTGTTCATGTCTAGTACATTACTTTTGATAGAAACTAAAAGTAATAGATCAAAAGACGATCTGGGATTTTACCCACAGATGCTGGGAACAACCAACCTAATTCAAGTCCACAGCAGTGATCCAAACACACGCAAGCAACGTTAAACAAGCGTAATCCCTAATCAGAAACTACACTCCGAAGCAGGGGAACGTAGAACTAGGAAACAGAAATCGTAGTTCTGGCTTAATAATTAGACTTTAGAAAATACATTGATGCAACAAAGGATAAATAGATCATCTGATCAGAATGAACACAGGACAGGTGAACACATTAAGGTAACAAACATGACAAACATGCGAGCATGGAAAAGTGGAGGAATTGTGATCATCCCAATTACACAAAAAGTCCAGTACTTATCTACATTAGATGCTATGAGAAATATTTAATGCTGCATCTGGAGCATGTGCATGTTTCAGTGAAACGTCTATATATAGCAGCTGCAACTGAAATGTGGCTAATTTTATAAATGCGGTTTTTTTTTTCAATGACCATTTTTAATAAAACACTAATATGAGCGCTCCAAGTATCAGTCAATACTAATCTGATCCAGACATCCTCACAGCAACTCGATTCTCTGCAGGCTTTTGATACCGAGCTCTGCAAAACATCACAGGCGCAGGTCGTGTCCGTGCTCACGTGCGACATCTGCTCTGGGTCAGTCAACATCACACACTTTTATTGAATAAAAGCGCATTAATGGATTGGATGGGAGGACGAGGCAAACCAGATCCGATGCCGATCCGACGTCTCGGGGACGTTTCAGCCACAAGCGCAGTGCTCAGTATGAGCTCAGTAGCTCGCTAATTTCATATAACTGCTAAAATATATTGTCTCAGTTGTAAATAACTGCTTTTTGAATATGTGTAGAGTGTTGGATTATTGTTTTTGGTAAACAATAAAATAACAGTTCTAGGTTGTGAATTCATTTTTTTCTTTTGGAGCTTTTACTGTAGATCTATTAAAATGCTCGGATCGTTATAGGTTTGCGTGTGCGGCCATTAGCACGGAAAGAACATTGAAAAGCTCTGTGAGAGAGAGAGAGAGAGAGAGAGAGAGAGAACCACTGGCTGTGTGTATGCACCTCATTCTCATGTCATGAGCCATATCTTTTATTACTGCCTCATGAATATTGTGCTGCATTAGCAGTTTTTTTAATCACAGAAATGATGTCATCCTGCAGCGTGTACATAAGCGCTTGCTCTCTGTACGGATAGTTCGTGTTTAATGCTCTGGAGGTGTCCAAGAAGAAGGGAAAAAAAAGCCCGAAGACACACATACGTCTTCATATGGAGCCCGTGTGAGTGGGCCGAGCTTCTTGGGAAGAGCGACGGCCTCGCCAGCCAATCGATTAAAGCCCTCGGCGCGCCCATGACCGATAGATAGCTAATTGAAGAGCAGCGTGACCGCAGGACAAATCGACTCGATCAAATTTGCCGGGAGAGGAACGGCTGTTAGCCGCACACACGCGCCCAGAGCCCTGAAACAAATCCTGTAATTCATTCGGGAGCAGCGGTAGAGAAGGAGCTAGACACCAAGTTTGAGCTTCGCAGATTGAGAGATGTGTGGGCGGAGAGACGGCGAGAGAGAGACTTATAGGATTAGAGACAGTCAGTAATAAATCTGTACATTTGCTTGGGTTTGGATCACACGACTCTTCCTTCTCGCTTTCTGAGTGTGTGTGTGTGTGTGTGTGTGTGTGTCATTTCTCACAGTCTGCCATTAATTTTTCAGAGCCCTTCTGGTGTGCGTGCCCGGAGCTTCTGCGCTCTGCTCGCCATCGCTCTCTGTCACTTCTCAGCTCTCCTGCTTCCTTTGCCTCATTCTGTTACTTTTATTCGGCCGCTGTTCGCCGCCGTTGTTCATTGCGCGTCGTGGATCCCTGTGTGTGTTCGTGTCTCTGTTTGCCCCCACTGCGAGGAAGAAAAAGAAGGACGATAAACATAATTAGACAAATGAAATCTCACTCCTCTCTATCAAGTTGCCCCCACGCTTATCTTTCTTTCTTTTTTTTTTCTTCATATCTCTGCACCGTTCCATCCATCTTTTGTTCCCTCGTTCCCCCCTTTGCACCTCAGATCCTCTTTCTCATTCTCGCCCTCCACTTCTCCCCTGACACGCTGGCACAGGGAGCTCCAGAGTTGCCATTTGAATAATCGTGTTTGTCCTGCTTAATGGCGAGCTCCCTCTCAGGCCCTCGCTGCTTATCTTTCATAAACACTCTCGCTCTTCCTGCTATTTCGCTCCCCCCTTCTTGACACATCCAAATGATTCAGTTTGACCCTCCAAGCTAATGGAAAAATCAAATGGAAGTTAATAAAAAAAAAAAAACAAGTAGATGGACTTTAAGCACCTTTAAAAGCTTTTTTTTTTTTGTTTGTTTTTTGTTTTTTTTAAACCATGACCCGAATGCGCCACCGTAGTGTCTTAGTTCTTTGAATCAGGGGACCCTTACAGATGTGTTGGGATTTCTATTGTCTTTATAAGAAATTTCAACGGACGCACACGATAACCGTACTGTAGACCCGAGCGAAAAATAATCATCATTAGTCGAAACACTCATACAGGAGACACGGTCTCACTAAGTTGCAGTTAAAAAGAAAAACAAAACCCAAGTGTTAAATTGCATTCAGAAAAGAATAGGGCAAAGAAAGGGGGAGGAAGCAATATGTAGCTGTGCGTTTTGCATATGATTAATTTTCTCAGAAGCTAAAGAGCCTCCTGGAAGAGTGAAACTAAGCAAGAATATTAAGTATCGCAGCAAGTAAAGGTGCACTGAAATATTCTTAATCTAAATAAATAAATCAAGACGTATAGACACGAGCGCGAACCGGATGCATGGACATGCGGTGAATGTGTAATCTGGAGTGTACTTCAGGAATAGTATTACATTAATTTTGATCAACTTTACGCATCATTTAGATAAGCATTCTCACTATTAAGACCACTTAGTGAAAGCTAGCCTATACTTTTGTCTTCAACTAGCAGAAATGCACTTTTGCAAATTTAATACATGCCTTTCAGGTGTGTGTGTTTGTGCATGAATTATCAGCTCCCAAATGGATTTTCAGGCTCATTAAATGGCATTACTGCTGCAGAATTAACTGACTTGCATTGACCTTTATCTAGTAATCCAAGTCCACCTTTATCTATTATCTAAGTTGCATGTTAACTAAGCAAAACACGTAAAACAAGACAACATTGCGTATTTTGCTCATCTGCAGACCCTGGTAATACAGTGGGGCAAAAAAGTATTTAGTCAGCCATCAATTGTGCAAGTTCTCCCACTTAAAAAGATGAGAGAGGCCT
>JAQMYM010000033.1:4690699-4702299 GCA_030014255.1 Parauchenoglanis ngamensis
AATTCAGTATATGCCATACGTGTTGCTTCATAGTTTTGATGTATTCAGTAATGTTTTACAACGTAGAAAGCAAAAATTAAAGATAAACCTATGAAAAAGAGTAGGTGACCCCAAACTTTTGACTGGTGTGTATATATATATGGTCCATATTTTAGATTCTTCAGTAGTCGGCGTTTACCTTGTTGATGGCTTTGCATTATCTTAACCAGCTTCATGAGGTAGTCACCTGGAATGCTTTGCAGTTAACAGTCTTGTCAAAAGTGCATTAGTGGAATTCCTTGCCTTTTTGGGAGATTTGAGATCATCGAACTGTATGTAGCAGATAATAAAAATACAGAAAATAGCCGTATGCGAGAACTGTGGTAATCCATACAGTCAAGAAACACTCAACTAAGTAAAGAGAAACAATATGAAGTGCATTTTAAATAATAAAAATGAATACCATTGAATTGAATTACTTAATTACGTACTTGAATTATTTACTCAACTTGTGTCATGGACATTCAGTAAAATTCAGTTCAAATGATACGTTGTTCATTAATAAATGAAAATTGCAATCGTTGGCAAACCGCCGCGGTATAAAAGGAATAAAATGTTTCAGGATCTGCTGTTATAGGAAAATAATCATCTTTGTATTGGGCTGTATCGCAATACCCAGATGGGGATTATTTTTCTATACCAGCATGCCTTATTGTGTTCCTTAAATGCTCCATAATGGATTTTTATTAATCGTCACACTTTGTTTGCTAGCTAGCAAGCTGGATGTACTTCAGAAATATCAGAAAATAGTAGTGCTTCAGAAACCAAAGTGGCACCTCTCATGTGCTCCTTGTGATTGGAGTTATTTGAAGGTTATTTTCATGCATTTACCTTTAGGGGAGTTTGTATTTTTGGTAGTGTGGCGCAGTGGGGTGATGTTGCTGCCTCACAGCTCCAGGGTGATGTTGCCTGCTGACGTTGTTTATGCCGTTATTGTAATGAGAACATTTATTTGAAGCACATGCCTAATTGGCACAAGGATGGCTGGCTTCAGAGTGATCCGAGACCAACCAAGAACGCGCAATCAATAATATTTACCACCGGTTACCACTCCAATAATGTTATATCGCCCTTTCCACAGCGCTGGCTTGCTAACCGCGACGAATCTTATTAAAACAATATTTCAGGTTAACACGTGGAACGTACATAATATTTGTGCTGTGATGAAAACAAACGATACATTATAGCTTCATGAATATCCCAGCGTCAGAAACTGTGCGGTATGACTGCGACTGCTCTCGGTTTTGTGGAGCAGAAGGAGAGTTGTGTTTTTGCTGAGAATACCAGTATTAGCCCAATGTTAAAAGTAATTTCTTAAATTGTGTTAGTACGGACAAAAGTAATAGCATTACACAACCTTTATTGTAGCACTACTGAGGGGTTTTTTCCCCAGTGCTGCCTGGAACTCTGAGTTTAATTTGATAAGACTGTTTCACCCACAGCTCCTCATTTCCATTTGGCAAATTACAGAAGCAGATTTGGCCCGGCGGCAAAAAAAAAACAAAAAAAAACCTTCGACCAGTGACGTCTTCTTGCTGCCACATCACACTGAAGACCCTTTTAACAAGGGAGCTGCTTCTGAATCCAAACATCAATTTCATTTCCATTTCCCAGTGCCCCTGCTTTTTCAAATAAACCTTTATATAAGCTGGTCTGAGAACTGCTTATTTAATCACGTGTAGTACGACACCCAATACTATGAATTGTAGGGATGTGCATTTCTATCACTGAAGCCGATACATGGTGCGTTGCCAGTGATCTGATACGTTAAAGATGCATATGAAGCAGCTACTCATACGATATGATGCGAACACGATTTAACTCAACATGATACGATGCAATGCAAAAGAATATGATGCTGTTCAATTTAATATGCTGGCTCTTCGTCCTCCATGTGACCCAAGGAGAGTCTGGCATGAAAGGGGACTTTTATTTTGAAATCCCTTTGGCACTTTGGCAAGAGGACCACAGGGACTTTTATTTTGAAATCCCGTTGGAGCCGCAATCAGCAAGCCACCAACTCGAAAGTAATAAAGGCATTGAGCCTCTACTAATAATTATATATTAATAAATTGGATTATGGAAATGATGGCTCGTCCCAAAATCAGTTTGCCATCTGGTGCACACTTGTGCAATGACGCGAACCAGTGAATCTTACCATCCCTAATGAATTGGTTTAATTCATTAGTTACTAAAAATATTGGTTTATCCTTGTATAAAATTTTAAATATTCTGTTCACACACCATTCGGTATTGTTTGAGAAACATAATTTGGCGATATTATATTATACCATTTCTTAAGACCTGCTGATGTTGTATGTATTGGATCGTGTATGACCTATAATATCCAGAGCACTTCAGTTTGGGAAATGGACATGATTTTTTTTTTTTTTTTGGGTCCCTTGAGCGTATTTTTCATCCTGAGAAGTTATTAATTACTTCTGCTGTAGGGTGAAATTGTTGGGATGATTGGCTGGGTTTAGAAGACGTGCTGGTTCCTGGTCTCCAGTTCAGCGGTGTATCGCCAGTGGCGAGGTCAGGAGGATGTGGCATGTTGGCTCTGGTTGATGAGGTCAGAGGGTTTACACAGTGAAAGCAGATGGGTCAGGTTCACCTGAGGGAGGAAAGTAATGAGCGAGCCCAGCCAGGCTAATGAAGATTGGCTGGTGGCCTACACACCCTGGCTGAGATGGACAAAATTTGTTTGGCTTTAACCGGACCTGGGGCCTGTTCTTCATCCACGGGTTACTGGATGATTTAGCTGCACTGGATTGCTGAGGATTTGATCCTTCAGACCTGTTATTCAGTGTAAACAGTGTTTTATAAAGAAAAGCTCATGCATGCTGTATCATTAAATATATTACTAAACGACTAAATCGAGCTCGTACGTATTTGCTGTTGAGCGTCCTTGAATTCATTAGAAATTGTGTTGTGTCTAAAGCAGCCGAGTTCATAAGTCTTCGCTACCTATGAATAAACAATTTAATTAAAATGTTAGCCCGGGGATATGAGATATATTGCCGCTGTGACCCACAGCATAATAGTAGGAGGAATGTTGCACATATAGTTTATATGTTTATTTATAAATACAAACAGAACGTTAGATCTTGCACAAGCATTGATTTCTTGACTCTGGTTAATATTTAATATCCTGAAGGCAAATTAAACTAAACTGTGCATGTCTTGCTGCGTTGCGTGAAAGAAAAAAGGCTTCAGTATCGTTAGCATTCAGCAGTAGCTGCCTGGCTGAGTCGTGATGTACAGTATATTAGGATAGTCCAGCGATTTTCAGGTTTAACCAAATTAGCCATTTGGAATCACCAAGAAGAGTAAATCTTGCATGTTCACTCGGTCTTTCAGGCTTTTTCCTCAGCGTTTTTTCTCAGAAAGGTGTAAAGCTCTACATGAGCTGATGGGAAGCGACACATGCTCCGCTATCCTGGAGGCCTGATGCGTTCTAAATCCTCTCCTCTTTCAGAATTCACAAAAGCCTTTTATAAGGTGTTTACTTACCCTTCCGGTACTCCCTTGGGTGGTGAGTAAGTGCGTATCCAGGGTCATTTCACAGAATGGGAATAGAAATGAAATCTAGTGACGGTGCTTAAAAGTAGTCTGTTGTGGTTGGGGCTTGTGCTGAGTGCCACCAATTTAACCCGAAAAACCTCCTTTGGTACTTTGGTTTTTGGCATTCCTAAAATATTTGAAGCACATTAAAGGGGTCAGGTCAGCCTTTCCAGAATCCTCTGCACTAAGTAGCGAGTCGCCTTTTTTTCGACGCCGACGGTATTCCGAAAACGATCTGCAACAACCCACCAACAAACATCCTAGGCCATAGGTCTTAAATTGTTCCATAAATTGTGGCCTCGGCTGTCTCGCGGGCGGCTGCAGAGGAAAGAAAAGATATATTTATAAAGGCGTATTTAGTTCAAAGCTTCCACTTATGCAGATGAAGAAAACGTTTCAAACGGATCACTAACAATGAATATTCGGAGGTTTTGCTGCACAGGGAGCTAGCAGGTAGCGGTCACGTGCTTACACGAAGAAAACCAACGCGTTGGATTCTGTGATGGATTCTGCTTTAAAAACCCTGCGCTCCAGAGGTAAGAACATGTTCACGGAAATTTCTTTTTTTGGGACGTTGCCATTTCTGGTTGTTCTGAGTTGGGCAGTGAGAGGATGTTAGTAGATATGCTTGTGATTATAGGTCCCGTTTGAGATACTTGGCTAATATACAGCTCATTGATTAATTATCAGCACTCAGCATTTTATGTAAAGAGTTGCTTGTAAAGCCTTATTGATCGTCCATGTGCCGTATGGGGCCAATTTACCACCTCACACCATTCCTGCAAAGGGTAAAGACTTCAAATCTAGGAGGAACAGGTGTTACACACTGTTAAGTGAAGAAGTTCTGCTTTTTTTTTCTGGAGGAGGACTATTCGAGCTGTCGGACAGAATTCTTTCTCACAACCATGATGGTTCTGCCTGAGATTATAGGGTTCTCCGTCTTCGGAAATGGGCAGTTAAGATCTTTCTGTCATCATATTTTTAGCGAAAAAGGAAATCTTTATATTTCCTCATAACACAAGGACATATCTTGCTCAAGGGTGTAATGACAGGCTGCAGTGTAAGAGATATTAGAATCGGCAGTGGCTGAGATTTAATCTTGTTTCCTTACTGCACCACAGGGTTGTTTGCACCTGCAGTTTTACAGATATAGATATAGATAACTTTACTTTGCTCAAACACAGCATTTCTTTCTATGGCTAACAGAGCAGAGCTTCACTGCAGTGTTGCTGTGGTCATCACATGGCAAGGAATCTGATTCACTACTCAACTGATTCACTAGAACTGAACTGATTCACTACTCAACTGATTCACTAGAACTGAACTGATTCATTACTCAAATGATTCACTAGAACTGAACTGATTCACTTCTCAACTGATTCACTAGAACTGAGCTGATTCACTACTCGACTATTTCACTAGAACTGAACTGATTCACTTCTCAACTGATTCACTAGAATCTGAACTGATTCACTACTTAACTGATTCACTACTCAACTGATTCACTTGAACTGAACTGATTCACTACTCAACTGATTCACAAGAAAACTGAACTGATTCACTACTTAACTAGAGAAACATTGTCTTGTTTCACTGTACACTGTACCACATGTATATGTTGAAATGACAATAAAAGCCACTTGAAATTGAACTGATTCACTACTCAACTGATTCACTAGAACTGAACTGATTCACTAGAACTGAACTGATTCACAAGAAAACTGAACTGATTCACTACTTAACCAATTCACTAGAACTGAACTGATTCACTACTCAACTGATTCACTAGAATTGAACTGATTCACTACTCAACACATCAAGAACTAGGTTTTAATAAGCATAGCAAACGTGAGTGTCCTGGAAAACCAGTTATATGGAAATTTGTCCAGCGCGTCTGTGCCTGTGATGGCCTCAGATTCTTGTTCTTGCTGTTGTAGCTCTTCCACCTCAAGGTTTGATGTGTTGTGTGTTCTGAGATGCTTTTCTGCTCACCACAGTTGGTGATTATTTGACTTCCTGTAACTATACCTGTAATATTCTTTCTGACTCCAGCAAATGTCTTTTCTTCACACTTTTCATCATTCTGATATTTCTTGTGAACATCGAAGCTCTTCACCTGTATCTACATTATTGATTTTTTTTTTGCCTTGCGCTGCTGTTGCATTGTCTGCTTAGATACCTGCATGGTGTACAGGTGTTCCTAATAAAGTGGACAGTGAGGAAATCACACTCAGCTAGCCAGGTTTTAAAGATTTTAAGCAGACTTTATTTACCACAGCAGCTGGTAAACTGGCTCCTTACCCAACATGATCTTTCCTGAAAGCCAAGGCAAGATCATAAAGTAAATAAAAACATTCCCATGTCGTTTTGATTTATTATAGTAGAGATGTCATAGTATATTATGGGCTCTTTGCCAGAATTCAGCTATAGAGAGATCTGAAGGCTTTTTCCTGACCACAAACATTTCTAACATTCTGCAAAAGTGTTATTATTTTTAACAGGAAATTATTGGCTGTCGTAGTTGCAGTTACAGTAGTTAAGATATATTAGCGTCCGGAGTCCACTACTAATACCATGGGGTCCGAAAAAGGAATACAATTTTTGTCAGATGTATTTCTCAAGCAAGAATGTTTCTTGAGAATCGTTTCCCACTGGTGAGTAAAAATAATCTGCTCTGAATGACATAACACATTGCGCACCAGTGGGTTTTGCAGCTTCAGATATGGGTGTAAGTGATGATAACATGACATTCAGGCATTTCTGATTGGTTATTTAGTTATAGACTACATGATATTTTTGTCTTTGATGGCCACCATGTCAGATCAGGCAATCATAGCGCCATAAATTCTTGCTGTGTCTTGGTCAGGAGACTGGCAACGCTACAAGTTTAACCCCAACCAATGATCGTTCACGTCCTTGCATGTAGTTACAGAGGAGGGGCGAGAAACCGTCGATAACGGCTACAGAAGGAACGTCAAGGAACACGTCATAGGAGTTGGCATGCTAGGCTGTCATGCTGTTCGGTTATATCATGCTACAAGACCGGTTTGTTTCTTCCCATAGTCCATATTTTGGCTCAACACTGGAAATTTGTTGGCCGCGACAAAACTGTGTTCAAAATCGGGCTGAATTCGACACGTCTGATCCTGGCGTTCGTTAGTTCTTACTCACAAAGTGGATGTTACCATTTATATTTGTACGAATTATTTAAATTTTCCTCGGTTTCTTTGTTTAATAGTTTCGATTTTGGTGCAAAAGTTTGTATACCCTTAGAACAAAATGAAGTATTGTTTTTTTGTTGTCGCTGTTTTGGTCAGAAGTCAAAATCCCAGCAAAACATCTGGTTCTTGCTCGTTTCTGTCGACCTGATTTGAATTGTTGACTTGTCGCAAGATGCATTCAACTTTTATTAATTTTTTTTAACAGCATCTGTTTTTTGTTGTTGTTGTGGCCAGATTGAAAAATACGGGAATATTTCCCAATTTTTTCCCCCTGGAAATGACGGCCGTGCATTTTTGCAGACGTGACATTTTAAACCTGTTTTTTTTTTTTTTTTAACGTTTCACCACTCATTTGCAGGGCCATTGTTAGAAATCCCAAATATTGTGATATTTATCGTCTGACATGGGAAAGGTTTTGAATGATTTTTCCTGTCGGGTAACAAAAATCACTGGCTGTTGAAGCAGACGTTTGTTAGCGGTGGAATAAAATATCAGAAACACTGAAAGGACATGCTGGAGAAACAGGATGTTCAGACAGATTTCAGGCTCATCTGGGGATTTTTTTGCTCAGACTCTTTTTGTGTATGAGTTATTTGCGACATGTTCTTGGCCCGAGCCGTGACTCAGCCGGTGAATCTCGTATCCCACCAGCTGAGATCTAAACGGGCTGAGACCTCCTTTACCTTCTCTCTCCCTCCCTCCCTCCATCCACATATTCATTTCTCTGTTGCTTTCTTGGCCTTGCTGCTTTTCTCTGTCACTCCTGATAAACATCTTTAATTAATCTATCCTGAGGCTGCCACAAACTAACTGTCTCTTGCTCTCTTTCTCCTGGGTAATGTTCCATCCTTTCCATCATTCCCATAAATACTCCTCTGTCATCACTGTAACACCCCCAAACCCCCCCCCGTGTCATAACAGTCTCTGATCTGAACAAAATTGCGCTCTTTTGTTTCTCTTTGTACCTAGTTCATTTATTCTTTTGCACTTTCCTCATCGTTCTCTTCCTGTGTGTTTGAGGTACAGTCACTACGATTGTTCATGCTTCGGCAGCTGCGTCTCTGTGTGTTTGTGCGTATGATCCGATGATTAATGTCTGCTCAGTGTCGCCACCCCACCAGTCACAAATCTTAAAGGCAGTCAGGCTGCCTACACAAGCTGAATGAGACGAGATCGGCATAGCATTACCCACTGGAAGGAGGAAACTCTGTGTGTCTGTGTCTGTCTGCGTGTGTGTGTGTGTGTGTGTGTGTGTGGCGTCATCAGTAGAGCTTGTGAGAGAGAGAGTTTGAGTCTGAATGTTTGTCAGTTGGAGTATAACAAGCTGTCTCCCTCACACACTTGTGCAGAGGAAACAAATGTGCGTTTCAGCACGTCTCTCCGAATTGTTTCGTCTTTTTGGGGTTTTTTCCATAGAGAAACACTCACGCGCTTAGGCCGAAACATGATACCGTTTCCTTTAACCAGAACTGTTATACTTGGTATGATGAGGATGAAAAGTCATGTGACTGTTCTGAGTTGTACATGTGCATCATCATTGTCCCACAGGAAGTAGGTAGGATCAATACCAGAGTTTTGTTTTGCACAAAACATGACAACAAATAGCAATTTGCTGAACACGGCTTTTTTCCCCGCATATTTCTGAACTTCTACACGTCCTCGTCTTCTTCACTCAAGCAGAAGCCTTCTGGAGCTTTCTGCCAAGTGAGTAAGTAAATATGAGTAAGCTTTCTTTCAAAACAACAATGTCTTCCACAAAGCAGGGAGCTATTGATTATAGTTGACAACAATAGCCAGATAATAATATTAGGGGTCTTTTTTTGGGTTTGCTGTATTCCTGAAAGATTAGAAAGGTTTGTTGGACACGGTGCTGCTGCGAGTCCAACTGGGGTCCTTTAAGCAGCATTTCAGTATAACGCACATATCAATTTCTGAAATGATTTTGTTTTAATAACAACAATAAGGTGCAGTAAATATCGCGATTGCACAGCACGGGGACTGTGTAGGCTAAGCGGAGTGACTGCTCTGTATAAAAAAGCACAATTCTTTTGTGAATCTGTACAGAAATTCGGTTTTATTGTAGCGCCTTCTATCTGTATTGTATTGGAGTCTGTTGAGAACGCATTATCTGTTTATTCAGATTCGATTATATCCCTAGTGGCTGTTTACACGGTATCGCAAGTGGTTTGGTTGCGAGCGTGATACCGCTTTTACACAACATTCTATAAATTAATATCAAGGAACTGACATTTTGAGCACAATCTGGCCAAACATTCTGCTTATTTCCGTTTACAGTGGAAGTAGAGTCCACACTTCCTGTATATCATGGCGGCTTGTTCGGTAGCCAGCTAGCGTCGATCTGTACATCCCTGCTTCCTTTTCATCTTCATCTGACAAACTTTCATATTTTAAGGCAAAAAGTTGTAGGAAGAGGATTACATGAAATAAATTTCAGAGAATTCGGAGGAAAAAAGCTGGAACTGTGTGGAAAAATAAGTCAGAATGCTGAGAAATTCTCACTTTTTTCCTCAGAATTCTCTGAGATTTTTCCCGTGGCCCCAATCGTCTTTCCATTTTCCGCTGATGTCCGCTAACAGTGCCGTAGTAACCGTATCGGACTAGGAAGAGGAAATTTATGTGCAGGACAGAGATGAGCGAAGTGACGCATACAGTGAAGCATCCCAGTGCTTTTATGCAAAATATCAGCACCCTTGGGACGCCGTTCGACCAATCAAATCAGTGTACGGGATCTGTGACAGCTCTTGGTGGATACAGTGTAAGACAGAACATGGATCATAATTACAGTACGTGTCAGCAGATATAGGTTTGCTAACAAGCTGGTAGCAAAACTGTAGTGCATTTAAAGCAAGCTGGGGAAAAAACAATATTTTTATATATTCCTCCTTTCATGTCAAGCGCTTTTTCCTGGTCAGGGTTGCGCCTGGACACGGGGAACAGTTCTGAGCATGATGCAAGAATACGCTTCGAATCAAGTGAATGGAAAAAGATGTATTGTGACATAATGTATCACAGTATTAATATAATCTCATCATATTGCCCAGCCCTGTATGAGACATGCGCTAATGAATGGGAGAACGAGACGGCACTATGATATCAGAGGTGAAATAGTTTTAAGTTTGCCATGTGTACAGTATGCAGCGAAATTCTTACTTGCACGTACGTCAACATCAGAACAAAGACGCAAACACAGATCTACACAACTGCCCAGTTTAAGACGATTGCACCTGGAGTGACGTTTGTCCCAGAATAAGTGATTTACACAGATTTACAATCCATATGATGCTGATAATGCTAGAAATGTGAAATTCATTTTTTTTTTTACATCCAGTTTTGTTTATGAACATTAAATACTGTTAGATGTTTGTCTGTTCATCTATATATTTAAAATCTCACATTTCAATATTTGGTGTCTGTAATTGTATACAAGATGTGCTTTAGGACATGCCCTCTAGTGTTCAATGCAAGGAACTGCATTTCTTTACCGATGAATCGAAATGCCACAAAAGGTTCCCTCATCATGGAGTCAAGGCGACGGTGAAGCAACCGCTATTTATTTGTCAGATGAGCAGCAATATAAAGGAGGGTCGAATGTCTCACAGCAGTAGAATGGGAGTAAGTTTTCATATTAGTAGGCTAACTGTAAGCTATACGCTTACCAATTTTTAAGCAAATTTAAATTACTCAGATTCCCAACTAGCTAAATTAGCTTCTTTTTCGTTATACAGTTAGACGAATATCGACATAGTCAAGCAATTGAAGTGAAGGAAAGAGCCTGTTAGCTAATTTGTTTTTCCAGTGCTGACTTCCGGGCACACAGAGAGTAAAGTCTCAATGAAATCTGCCGTGAATGTTCAACTTTTACAACCTAAAACTGAAACAAAAAAAAAGAAAAAAGAAAAAAAACCAAACCGAGAACACATCGGCGATCACAGCGGCTCCCATTCGAATGAAAGGTCTTGTAGTTGCCTTGCGTACGTACACAGAGCGTAATTACGTTATTATTATTGTCGGAACGAGGCATTATTAAGATGTCTTCCTCGTGATTTCTCGGGGAGTTTTTCCTTGCCACCGTGGCTCTCTGGCTTGCTCTTTGGGGAGCTAAATCTACATCTTGATTTCTGTGAAGCTGTTTTCTGACAGCGGCTTTTGTTAAAAGCGCTACGCACATGAATTGAATTGAATTGAAGGCGTGAACGTCAGAGAATTTTGCGTGTGTGTCGGTGTGTGTGTCTGTGTGAGATAAGGGCTATGATAACATTCTCTTCACGTTCAAGGACTTGTTCACATAGTGTGTGTCTTTTGCTTGTCTCACTCACTCTGTGGCCAGTGTGCTGCTGATCGCCTAACCACATGTCATAGCAATGATGTGTGCTCATTTGAATGAGAATCGGAAAGATTTTTGAGCAAAAGTGGGCTGTACAAACACACACACACACACACACACACACACACACACACACATACACACATACATACACACACACATACATATACACACACACACACACACACACACACCCATACATACACACACACATACATATACACACACATACATACACACACACACACATATACACACACACACACACATACATACATACACACACACATACATATACACACACACACACACACACACACATACATACACACACACACACCCATACATACACACACACATACATATACACACACACACACACACACACACACACACACATATATGCACACAAACACATACACAGAGAGACA
>JAQMYM010000033.1:4715898-4729228 GCA_030014255.1 Parauchenoglanis ngamensis
GATTGAGTAATTGCATTAAATTGTATGAGGAGTATATATATATATATATATATATATATATATATATATATATATGTTGAGAATTTATAGCCAAGCCTTATTACTGTACATATCAAATTGAACATCTTATACTCAAACAGTGTTTTAGTCTAATAAAGCATTTACTTTTATGTTGTTATTTTAGTATTTATGCCAATGGTTGCATTATAAATGTTTGCTGAAGACGTGTTGCCTTCATAACATTGTCCAGATGCAGGGAGATGATGCACACTTCAGGGGCAGGGAATAAAAGCGTTTGTTATTCACTGCAAAATGGATTTGTAATGCACACCGTCTAGAATTCAAATATGTGAAAATGAGTATATATTTTTTTAAATTACACTTTTTTGCTTAGAAAGCCAATGAGAGTTGAAAGGCAGTTTTCAGTTGAATGTTTTCAGTTGAATTTCTAAGCCGTATTTTTGGCATATTCCTTTTCATACATAAATTTACATGGCTTTTGAGATAGGAATGAAATCTATCTTTATCCACCGTCTTTATTACGGATGCGCAAGCTTTTGCTGGAGTGGCCATTATACTGATTTTTGTGCCGCATTATTCCACAAGGACATCAATACTGTTGGGCTTAGAAGGACAGCGTGCGCTATGAAAAGGTTGACATTTAATTATTTCATATTTCCTTCGAAATGTAGCCGACTGCCTGGCCATGTCTGTCTGTGTATGTCTCTCTCTCCCGCTCGCGCTCTCTCTCTCCCTGGCTTTTTCTACACACAAAACGCTCAGTCTCTTCACTCGCCCACACAAACCCCCATGTTCGTCTGTCTACCCAATTCATAAAGCTCTCTCTGTCTCCGTCTTTCTGCTACTGTGTGTGTGCGCGTGTGTGTGTCCCCTTCTTTCTGCCTTTTGCCCTCTCGCGCTTTTCAAATGTCAAACAGAAGCCATGGGGCGAGAGATTGGTGTTTCTGTATTCACACACATAATGGCCCTTCAACACACACACACCCACTTGCTCAAACACACACCAGTGTAATGGCTGAGGACACGGGATACTTTGCATGCCCTTGCTGCTCTGTGCAGAGTAAGTAAGGCTTCATGCTTAGTTAGCACTCGCATACTGAGGCTGCCTCTCCAACTTCTCGGGCCTGAAGATCCGACAATTACGGGCCAGCTGTTCATAGAGACTAGTGTCCTTACGCCTCGAGTGCTGCAGTGCGCTGCTGAAACAGGAATCGAATTGGTGATTATAGCTGATTCCTGTGTGTAGCCTTGGAAAGAGTCGAAGTGCATTAGGCATTCAGCGCACATTTATTAGGAAAAGAGCTTAATTGAAATCCTTGTGTTAAAAAAGCCTCCGTATTTCATTAGCCAGTTACACGCACAAGAAACATCCTAAAATGGCAAGCTCAGACTGTGTGTCTAATTTCACAGCTGCTTGATGTCTCTTGAGTGTTGTGAGGGCAGGCGTACGTGAGGCGTATGTGCGCGTCTCTGAGGAACAGGAATGCAAATTGTGAGAGTTTTGACTTTTTCCCTTCGCCGAGTAGAGGTTTAGTCATTTTGTAGCAGCTGCGTTTGGGGCAGGAAAGGAAACCAGACAGACCACCTCAATCTCTGAGCAAACAGAGAGAAAGTGAGAGAGGCAGAAACCGGGAGAGAAAAGATGAACAGGGGGTAATGAAGTGACAAAACAAACAGATATAGTCAATACAGAAAGAGGGAGGAATGAAAAAGGAAGGATGTACAGAGATAGGTGTTGCGTTTTCCCTCCGGGCAGATGATGAAGGAGCGGTCAAAGCGTGAGCCGAAAAGCGCTCAATGGACAGAGTGAGCTTCTAGGCAGCTACAGGGCGAAAGAACGAGGCCTAGAGAGCAACCAAGGGCACTTGACCGTCTCCCCTCCCTTCCAACTTATTTACTGTGAAAGTCAAATGCCGCTGGTCGCTCTGACAACATGCAAATGAGATGCAAACGAGCGGAACCTTGGGAGGAGGGCTGGTTGTCGTGGCAATGTTGTCATGGCGACTCTCAGTGATGTGCAACGGCAGAACACAAGCAGAGGGGAGGCGGTGGAGAGAGCGATGTTCAGAGGAGTGTGGGGTCTGCTGGAGACATTATGAAACTTGGACAAGGACAGGATAAAGGAGGACAGGTTTTTTTTTTTTTTAAGGAAAAAGAGAGCAAGAGAAAGCAGAATGAGGGACAGGCAGAAAAAAGCAAAGAAATAATAATAGACTGGGAGCTGGAGGGTAGGGAAGTCAGCGACGGCAAGATTGACACTGAAAGAGAAGAGTGGAGTGACCTTTCTATCCACATGGTTTTTGAAATTTTGAATTTCCACTGAAAGACTGATTTGGTAAGGTCTGAGATTGATTGATTAAAAATACGTGTCACGAGGCATGCCACGGAAACAAATATATTATGAATAAAAGAAACGGCCGCTAGTTGTCATGACAACTGGTGAAGATTTCTTATAGCTGTTAAATGCTTAGTTAACTAGATAACGTTTTGGGGAAAGGGGCTCTGGATTGTTGTGCAACAATGCAGTTGAATTACAGTTTTTGTGATGTAAAAAAAAATGAAATGATAATAAACTATAGAAGAGAAATCGGAGAGCACAGACCTCTGCCAAGGACAGTAGTCGATTCTTCTATGATATGCAAAGCTGCAGCCACAACCACTTTATATGGCTGGATACATTTCCAGCAGAGTCATTCTATTTCTACACTGGCTATGTTTTGCCACTTGTAAACTTTACTGTATAGCATGTTGAGTGCAGACTTCCGCCAAGCCCAGATGTGTTTCTCACGACTTTAGAGAAAGTGGAAGTAAATTTATGGCTCCGCCCCTTGACTCCGATCCACTCCAAAATGTAATGGGTTCTTCCTTGGCCCCTGCTACACCCTGCCACCCAGTTTGATCAAATTGGTTTGGTAGGTTTTGTGCAATCCTTCTTACAGGCAGACAAACAAACAAACAGAGATACAAAGAAACCACACCGAGAAAAGAACCTCCTTGGCAGAGGTAATCATGTCAGATCTTTTTCCACCTTTAATGTGATCTAGCAACCAGCACAATTCAGGAGAAAAATGAGCACATTTTGGGTGAAAAAAGCTTACAATTTCATGGCTGCACAAGTGTGCACACACCTTAACTAATACCTTATTAAAGCACCTTTTGCTTCTAATACAGCACTCAGTCATTTGGATAAGAGTATCAGCTTAGCACATCTTGATTTGGCAATTGTTTTCCCACTATTTCAAGGCTGTCAAAATGCAAAGGGGTCTCCGATGCACGTTCCTCTTCAACTCCTTCCACTGGTTTTTCTTCTGAAGTCATTCCATTGCTTTGGGTTATCATCATGCTGGAAGGTGAAATTTCTCTTCATCTTCAGCCTGCAGGTTCTGTGAAAAATAGACTGGTATATCCATGATTCCCTCTATCTTGATTAGAGCCTCAGTTCCAGCTTAAGAAACGCAGCTGCATAGCATGATTCTGCCTTCACCATGCTTCGCTGTTCTTTGGGTGATAAACTTGTCTTGTTTTTGCACCAAAAATATCTTTTAGAATTATGCCCAAACAGTTTGATCTTGGTCTCATCAGATTGTAACGCATTTTTACTGCAGGATTTGGGGTGATTAAGGTGGGCTTGGATGTTTAGAAAACTAAACTTAACACTGACAAAGGAGCGAAGTAACATTAAGCTATGATCTAAATTGTAAGCAGAACTAATGTCAGATCTACTGTTAAAATAATGAAAATAAATCAAGCTTCTAACCAATCAGAATTGAGCATTCAGCAGGGTTGGGCTATGTGTAAAGTTATTTAATGATAAAAAATATACAGAATGGAGAGACTAAAAGCAAAGTCCAAATCTTCCAAGTTACAAATCATATGAATTATGACTTAAAGGTGCAATTTGTTTATTCCTTGTACAAATAATAAAAAATAAAAAAAACACCTAGTTATGCCGTATATAGGCCTCCTAAGATCCTGGGGGTGGAGCTTTGTGAACATGGGTGGAAATCATCCAGATGTCAGACCCATCTAACCATTAGGGACCTAATCCTGGAAAAAAGACACTACTCTTACCTGATGTACCATTAAGTTAGACATAAGGTAATTACTTGACTACACCGCTACTGAGGTCATAACCGCTTAGCGTGCAGTTTTGGACGAGTGCTCGGGTTTCTTGCTGAGCTCTTGATTGTCTGTTGTAACTGTACTTAAAACAAACACACAAACACTCCTATTTGCTATCGGGGCTTTTTTTTTTTAGAAGTACATGTACAATTTGCAGACCATTAAATTGAAACATGCCTATTAAGACAGGAGGAAATGAGGTGGATATCCTGATAGATTGGACGGATAGACATTTTCCATCTGCTCCGGTTGGTTCAGTCGTCCCCCGTCCTCCATTTTTTTTTCCTGCATCATTTTTAGCATCCTTCCATCCTTTTAATGAGTACCGTCTCAGATATCAAGAAAAAAGAAAGAACACAAGATGTTCTTCAGAGTGAATGGGGAAAGCTGAAAGAGCAAGGCATAAAAGGAGAGAAAGCGATTTATTGGGATTGAAAAGAGAGCAGAAGATGTTCTGTACAAAAATAAAAGGGGACGCGCGAGTAGAAAGCAAGAGAAGAGAAAAGATGAGTGCGAGTAATCTTCATGCAGGGAGAATTTGTGAAGTGGAAAAGAGGCTAGCAGAGGGCTGTGTTTTACAAACCACCACCGAGGGAGAAAAAGTAAGTGTGTGTGTGTTTGTGTGTTTGAGAGAGAGAAAGATAGAGGCACTACATTTCTGAGTGAGCGAGAGATAGAGAAAGTGTGTGTTGGTGAGAGAGAATGAGAGAGAGAAAGACTACAGATTGCTCACAGCGAGAGATGTTCTCTCTCCAGATTGAGGTGCGGGCACGTAGCTGCCTCGGAGATGAACGTCCTACTGCTCCCTCCTGCCCTGATGCTACGTGTGTGTGCTCAACACACACACACACATTTGGTAAAACCTGTTACTTGCTGTCACCGCCTGTAGATCCCTCCAGCTCACGCTGAAGCCCAAACTCGGCTATTAGATGTCATGACACTTTTTTCCTGGAGCAAAAGCACATCTACTGCAGCATGATGGGCTTGGATGGTGTGTGTGTGTCCTTATCACAACAGCACACACTTATACACACACACAGTCTTTGCCCTACAGTGTGCTGAAGAACAGCTGAGAGCAGCTGCCAGGCTCTACATGCCATAGATCAGCTGATGCTAAACACTGAGTTTTCATCTTCTTCTATCTGCACAATACCATGGCTTTTGCTTCCATGTTTTTCTTTTCCTTCTACCCTTTGAATTAGGATTCTAGTCCAAACCTTAGATTAGATGATTAATCATCACATTAGCAAGGTAAATACTCGGGTCAACCATCCTACTCATTTCTTAGTTTGACACATCAGGTTGTATTTAACACTTGAACATTTAACAATGCAGGTTCATTTTTTATAAAAAGGTGTAATAGAATCAAGACACGTTTATTATTATTAAATTTGAGGTGAAATAAGAAATGTCTGAAATGTTACTGGAACAGTCGAGTTCATATTAGCAGAACTGCCTAGCGTCTGCCTAGAGGAGTCCATCCACCAAAAGTCAGCGATGAGATAAGGAGTCATTATTTAGATGCATCCAATAGGTCGAGGGTCACTCTGAAGGATCAGGAGAGATCCACAGCTCAGATGGGAGAAGCTCAAAGAACAACCATTGCGTAAACCTGGGCTTTATGGAAGACCAAACATGGAAAAATGTTCTCTGGTGTAAGGCCAAGTTTTTTGCCATAATTTTGGAGGAAAACCAACACTGCTTATCACCCGAAAAACACCATTATACAGTGAAGCATGGTGGTGGGAGCGCCGTTTTATGGGAATGCTTTTTGTCAGGCTTGAGGGCAGAATGGATGAAGCCAAATGCAAAGACTTGAGACTAGAGCAGGGGTTTACCTGCCAACAGGACAATGACTCTGCATACTGCCAAAACTACACTCGTGAGGTTCAACAAAAAACGTTAAATGTGTTCGAATGGTCCAGTCAAAGCCCAGACAGGCCTCGGACCAATTTAGAATCCGCAACTGTTCACCAACTCTCTCCGTCCAGCCTGCCGGAGAATGCGCAATTGTGCTGAGAAGAATGGGCAAAAATATTATAGAGACATAACACAGAAAACTTGCTGCTATAATTGCTGTTAAAGGTGGTTCTACCAAGCATTCACCCAGGAAGATGAATACCTATGCATCCAACAAACGTGTGCCATTTTGAACCTTCACACATTGCATGTAGAGAAGTTTGTATTCAATTTCGATCCTGATTTCTGTCTTGAGAGGAGTGATCTCTTCTAGGATAACTCTGCCCACACTCTCAGGGCACAATGGCTCACCAAATGGGTTGCTGAGGATGTAAAATGATATGCTACGGCCGTCACAATCACCAGATTTCAACTGAATCACAACACCGGTGACATTTTGGAATCATGTGTTAGACAACAGACCTGCCCAGGGTGTACCCCACCTCTCGCCCAAAAAGTCTGCTGAGATTGGCTCCAGCTTCCCCCGCGACCCAGACGGATAAAGCGTTATAGATAATGGATGGATGGATGTTAGACAACATTTTCCACTACCATCCATCACTACCCAAGGCAATATCATTTCGATGAATGATGTTCATCTCCCCGGTGGAGTTCCAGAGACTTGTAGAACCTGTGGATTGAAGCTGTTTTAGTGGTTTGTACTTGGCCAACGCCGTACAACACTGTATTTGTCACCAGTCTGAACGTATATACACCAGTGGCTCTCATTACGGCTAGAACAGTGCCACTTCGAGAGAAAATAAGAAGGAACTGGATTTTAAAAGTTGGTATTAATTACGACAAGGAATTGGTGTCAGTTTCTTTTCTTTTCCTTTTCGGTTATTTCTGTCAATGTTTCCGAGCCACAAAATAAAATGTATTAAATTGCAGCATTAAATTAGACAGGCCATCCCTTCACTTAGAAGACTTAACAACCAAATTGCCATTGATTAAGATCAATTTATTTTTTTGTGTCTATCTGTGAAAACCAAGCTTACTGTCATCAAAATCATTTGGAAAAAGAACAGACACTTCATCAGTTGCTAATTTCTCATGATTATTCATACCATTTAAACATGATGTTTGATTTTTTTTTTCTCTTTTCACACATTTATTACAATGTAGATTTCAAGATGTAGATGTTTTAGATCATTGAACATTTTTGAAAAAGCTTTTTTTTAAACCTGCAAATAGCTGTTCGAAAATTCCACACGAGTTCGTTTCTAACATAATAGTTAGTGATTAGCGTTGGGGAAGTTAATTTTCAAGTGTAACTTTTCAAGCACAAGCTTCTGGTGATTTATATATCGCTAAGCTAAAGCCAAACTATCCTAAGTGATAGAGTAGCTACACTTAGCTAAACTACAAGCACCTAGCTAGCTACACTGCATACCAAAAGAGTAGCTAACTGAAGCTACACTGAAGCTACTTTATGAAACTGAGGAAAGCAACGGTTATTGTACTTCATTGCATGAAGTAAAAAATGTACACACTTTACGCAGGGTGTGCCATAACGCATACATTTTCCTTTTCAATTAGTAAGAAGCCATTATCGTTACTGTACCGTAATGTACACAATGATTATAAAAAAATAAAAGCAACAGATACAGACATGGCTCACTTCACTGTTCATCCTGGAAATATCTAGCTAGTTGACGACAATGGCCATCAAATAGCTGTATTTGGGAATAATATATAATATGGATGTCATCTTTGCGTGTTATGTTATATTGACTGATGCTAGCTATAAGGCTAAATACCTTCTGGTCAGCTGGCATGCTCCATCAAAACAATGAGCTACTTTGCTAATTCATTGCTAATTAATAGCATAAACTCAGCACTTAACTAATGCTATCACTCCTGACCATCCTCGTAACTTAACCAGCTAACTAATCAACAGCAAACCAAAATCAGGTAAAATGCGTGTTCTGAAATTTTTGGGTGTCAACAGGATTTTATTTGCACATAGGCTCCAAACAAATGTGTATTTTTCATGTGTATAAACTTTAATAAACATGGCCATGAATGTTTGATAGTTGTAGCAGATTGAGGTGCTAATTAGCATGCCATGCTAATTAGAAATATCGAACTGATTTGAAATAGTAAATTAGAAATTGCATGTTGTTTGATTCTAATGTATTGTTAAACTGGTTATGTGAAAAGGCAAAGGGTGGGGTAGGATTTGGCGACGTTACACCGCTACTTGGTGGAAAGACTAGCTTGTTCCTGTACAAGCTTCATTGTTTTGAAAAGAGTTTAACTACTGCCAGGTATTAAAGTGTAGTTAAGCTAGTGGCTTTGTAGGTTTTAGCTAGCTACTCCTTAACACTGTTAATAACTTCAGTCAATGCATATAAAGCTCACACCCAAGAATAACTACGATGAATTCCCTCCTGGGTGAAAGTATGACAGAAATCAGTCAATCACATGAATTTCAGTCTGCCTGTTCACACTGAGGTTGCAATGCCACACATCAGATCTCTATCAGATATCAGTCCTATGCATAAAAATGGCCCAAATTAGCATTTAAAATGCCAGATATGATGTGCTTTTTGCTGCTCATGCTGTCTTGCTAGAGGCAAATTTTTGTCATGTATGAGTGAAAAATTCAGTATGGAGCCACTTTTGCCTGTAGCATGGTGAACATCTGCACCTCTGAGTGTGTATGCACGCTGTGCTCCAGGTTTGGAGCAGTCAAATGAAGAGACAGATTTTTAAAAACTATTGACAAGGCCGAGCTCTTGAAGCAGGATATATTCAGTGGATCAAAACAAGTTTGTAGCTAACATTCGTTTGTTTGGCTATTTGCCGTGTCATAAGAATAACTGTTCTGGTAATAAAAACGACCTGACTACACGATGGGTAGAATTCTGCCTCGCGAGCCTGACCTGTTAATGACTATAAATACATCACTTAAAGTTTTTATTTTATTAGTTATGACTCAGCACCATTAAAAATGAGGTCCTGCCCTCATTTAAATAAGTGAAATGAACTACTCCTATTCTCCTCCTCTTTCCTCATTAATGGGGGAATGAGACACGTTAGAGAGGGTGTGCAGACGAGGCAGGTGCTCAGGGGAGAAAGTGTGCTATGAATTGAACGGGCACAATGACCTCAGTGTGTTCCTGGTGGCACAGAGGACGGTGATGGAGAGGACCGAGACGGAGTGCTCTCTGAAGCGTCTGTGGCATTTTCTCGTCCAGTGAGACATTCAGTGACCGATGGAATGAGGGACTGAGTGGGTGTCCAGCTATGCCCAGAATGTATATGTAAGGAATTCCAGGAATGAGCTGTTGTGTGTGTGTGTGGTATACAAGTGAACAATAAAAGCAATTTGACAGCATGGGAGTGACGTCGTAAGCGAACTTCTCATAAATGGAGTGAATTAAAGACTCTTTCCGAACACACACACACACACACATGCGCACACATACATCTTCAGCACACACACAAACAGTTCGTTTTCTCTTTTCTCTGTTGCCTTGGTGAGTGGATAATGCTGTGAGGAACAGAAAGACAAATCTCCCTCTTGTCTCCTCCTTCGCTGTCTCATCTACTTTGCTTTTATCCTTTATCTGCTTAAACACACACACACGCACACACATGCACGCCACCGAACACCCCTACCCGCTTTGTCTCAATTGAATTTAACTCAATTTTATTGCCATGACAAATAATGGCACATCTGTACTGCCAGAGCTTGGATTATGAAGTTTGGAAATATTAAATAATACTAAGCTCAGGTCAGGGTTCTCAAACTTTTTGCAGCTCGTTTATGAGGCAACAAATATTAAACACATTAGGCAAAGACATGTAGCATCGGATTTATTTATTGGAATTACGTTTTCCGCCACTTTTCACTGATACAGCCCAAACCAGTTTACAAAAAGGGAATGGAGTAGATTTAAAACATTGCAGATCATACAAACTGCACCTGGATGGCAGCAGGTAGCGTTGCTGCCTCACAACTACTGCCGCGGGCTACTGTCTTTCTGGGGGTTCACATGTTTTCCCCACGTCTGTGTTGGCTTCAGCTGGGTTCTCCAGTCTCTTCCCACCTCCCAAAAACATGCTGGTCTGTGAATCAGTCATGCTAAACTGGCCCTAGGTGTGAAGCAGTGCGTCAGTGTGTGTGTGTGCATGGGGTGCTGCGATGGACCGGCGTCACATTCCAGGCCTCGCTCCCAGGGCTCATGGGGCAGACTCCGGATACACCGCTACCCTGACCAAGGGAAAGAATGAATAAACAGCATCTCTGGTAGTTTAATGATTACTTTCTGTTCACGTTGACACTATGTATATTTCGAAAACTTTTAGCATCCTCGATGTACGTTGTAGAATTTTATACAACTGTCAGTTCTGGTCCACTAATTTGTGGTGTTCCAAGGTATGTGCTGATATTCAGTGTAACCGCACTAAATCAAGTGCAGTATTGCTTAAAATATAAGAATATTAGACATCATTAAGTCACCAATCAACAGAGCTTACAATATCCATAACTCCAACATCATTTAAAAAGAATTATAATTCTGAGTCTCACAACCAGGCTGTACGTCACAGACCTAATTTTGACAACCACGGGAAAAGGGAAACTGTAGAATCTGTAACGCTAAAACCATAAGATTGCATCCAACTCTGCAAATGGAAGAAGAAAAGAGGAAATGCAGGGCGCGCTGTAGGCTCGAGCTTGCTTTATGTTCTGACAAAGTGAACGGCATTGGTGATAGTGGTGTGTAGGTGTGCTTGTGTGTATTTTGTGTGCATGTTCACTCTGTAACACACACAGCGGGTTGATAACGGAGGTGATAGCTTGATGAATACGTGTTGCTATGCTTGGTGTGGTGCGACTAAAATAAGGGATTTAGGGAATTCAGAATGGGTTCTACTCAAATAGCCTCAATTTACCTCTCTTCCTGTGCACTCCGTCTTTCTTTCCCGTGCTCGTTTCTCTAGTGCTCCCAGCGGATCCCGGCTGATGTCCCTCTCTCTCCCACTCGCTCTCCATCTCTTTCTCTGCATGACTACGGTGCCATTATGGCGGATCAGTAGCCGTGAGGGACTTGGCAGCATGATCTAGTAGAGCTCAGATTCACCACACTGACTTCAGATTCCATTATACCACAGCAGTTCTCAAATCTGATTGGTCAGAAGGTGTTTATTCGTTTTCTTTAGTAGCTCAGACAGTAATTTTAGCTGCGAAGCAAACCACAGGTTTGTATAAATGCGTTCATTCGAATACCTTATTGTAACATCTTAGACAGGAACTTGCGCAGCAGATGTGCTACATAAATAGATTAAAAGCATGAGCGTGTGTTGATGTGGGTAGGTTTTGTGTGTGGAGATGTTTATTTAACATGTAGGAAGGTGTCTCAAGTGTCACAAAGTGCTTTGGAACAGTCAGAGATAAAGATGAAACTTTTGGTTTTCTGAGAGATGAGACTGTTTCTAGCTGTTATAATGTAAGTAATAATAGGAAGTAGTTAAGTATAAGAGTAAATGGATAAACAAATGACATGTCAGTGATGTATGGTGATGACATGGTGACTACAGAGCTTTACTCTGGCTGTTGTGGCAGATTAAAATGAATACATTTTTTTCAACAGCCTTTTTTAAACCACTTTTTTGTCCTCGTTTTTTAGTCATTACTAACTTTTACTCGGCGGTGTTTTCCTCCATCTGACATCAGTGACCAGCTGTGGTGGCGAAGACCAAGACTGTTGCTCATGCAATGCCATGTGGCAGCTAAACACTTTCAGAGAAGATAACTGTTAACTGCCCCCTTGCTTCTCCTTGAGCTCACAGAAATCATCGCTTATCATCTCTCTGACTGATAGTGCCACCCTTTCCATGTTCTGATTATTGAAAAATTGGGAAACTATTTATTTGCTAAAGCTATTCCATACTTGCTATTAAGCATATTAGCTAGCTTTACCGCGAGCCTGTCACTGGAGCAATCCATCTAGCAAATAACTCCATCAAGTAAGGTTTTAATTAAAGCTAGATAACTAGCATTGCATGAGTGGTTGTTTGGAGTACCCAAATAAATATCGAAATACCTAGCAGTAAAAATGGAAATTAAATAGTAAAATAAGTTAGGGGGGTTCGGTGGCGCAGTGGGCTGCTTTAGTGCCAGGGTCCCAGGTTTGATCATGAGCTCAGGTTACTGTCTGAGTGGATTTTAGGATGGTCTTCTCATGTCTGCATGGGTTTCCAGACATTTCTCTGGTTTTCTCCCATGCCAGTGGGTGGATTGGCTGTGTGTGTATTCGTGTGCGTGTGCATGGAGCTCTGAGATGGACTGGCATCCCATCCAAGGTGTATTCCCACCTCAAGCCCAGTGTTCCCAGGATAGGCTCTGGATCCACCATGACCCTGATGCTGAAAGTGAGTGAGTTTAAATAAGCTATAAGTTAAAAAAAACTGCGTTTTAATCGCCGCAACAAAGAACAGTTTCAACCAATAAGGTATGCCGAGGCATCCTCTGGAACCAAACCCCCACAGCCATTTCCCCTCGCTCCCGTCTGCAGAGATATCCCTCTGCTGTCTGCTGCACACTGTTTGTGATGTGCTATTCTGAGCCTCAATTTCAAGGTTCTTTTGCATAACACCGTCTTGGCGTTTTCCGTTATACAAACCACTCATGACTCACTTTTACTCGAAAAATCTATTTGCTTTTCCAAAAAGGACAAAAGCATTTTTAGTGCACTGTTTGAGAAGCTTTCAGAAAACTTCACCATTATAACAAGTTTTAAAAGTTATATAAACATGCATTGTTGTAATTGTTCTGTAGATGTTTATAGCATCTATAGGGTTTTACCTTCCACAGCTTTAAAAGCACATTCATAGATGATCACAGACTTGTGTTTTTATATATCTGGGTCTGCTTAGAGCTCCAGATATCTTTGTTCAGATTCAACCCTGACCAGGCAGTTACTAAGGATGAATGAATGCTGTGAATGCATCGGATGTTATTTGTTGGTCTTTTGTTTGTTGTTGTATTTGACCACTCACTCCTCCGCATGAAAGTTAAAAAAAACCAAACATGTTAACATTTTCTGGCAAATGATGTCTCGAGGATGCGAGAAGTGAAGACTTCCTTTCACTGCAGCTGCACCTGCTCAAATAATTATAATACACTACCAGTCAAAGTATGGACACACCTTCTCTTTCATAGGTTTTTCTTTTTTTTTGTTTGTTTTCTACATTGTAAAACAATACTGAATACCTC
>JAQMYM010000033.1:4729328-4777543 GCA_030014255.1 Parauchenoglanis ngamensis
TAGGTCAACTGGCTACTCTAAATTGCCCATAGGTGTGAATGTGAGTGTGAATGGTTGTTTGTCTCTGTGTTAGCCCTGTGATAGACCTGCCCAGGGTGTACCCTGCCTCTCACGCGAAGTCAGATGGGATTGGCTCCAGCTTCACCGAGACCCATACAGATTTAGATAATGGATGACAACAATTATCTAAGTGTTACTGAGCCTAGATCAGAGCACTACCAAATTAAGTATTTTAAGGTACACTGAAACTAAAACATTTAACACTGTTATAGAACTTATAACATCCATCTAATGACCATATAATGAGATCTAAATTTAATGAATTGTTGAAGATAGTTTGCTTGGAATAGTTTTGTTTGTCATGATCTTACATTGACTTAGAACCATTTTAGCAAAAGTAGAGCAGGTAATCAGGAGTGATGGATGTAGGTTGATTGGAATAATGTTATGAATACTGTGGTGAATATTTTTAAATCTGTCTGTACCATAGAATTACAAATCCTAGATGCCAATCCAAGCTAAGATTGAGGTGTCAGCAGCACCACCCTCTTGGTCCAGGCTACTTTCCACACTGTCCCATGAAGACGCAAAAAAAGCTGACACATTGAATGCGTTTTCATTTTACATGGAACATTATGCAGGAATTAAGGGATGCAGGTGAGGCTGATTTTTTTTTTAATCTTACAATGGTATGGGCACAGATGCTCATCTTACTGATTGTTGACACAACTCAAGTTTCACTCTGACTTGTCCATTTTTGAGCAAGTGTAATTAAAAATAAACCGCTCCCAAGTGGTGTGTGCCAGCCTTTGATTTCAGTCTAATTAGCACAGTTGTGCGCAGTTTCTTTTAACATTGATGTTCATTTTCATTGGAGGTTTTGTGGAAAAAAAAAAGACATAAAAATTATGTAACAAAGAGGATTCGGGGAAAAGATAAGGATCCATATGCAGGTTTATTACAACAATGCTGAAACGAAAAAAGAGTCAATACCCTGACATCCAGTGGATATAAAAAGTCTATGCACTCCTGTTAAAATGGCAGGCTTTTGTTATGTAAAAAAGAAAGTTAAATCATGTCAGAAGCTTTTCTACCTTTATTGTGAAATTGCAACCTATAAATTACAGTGATAAATAATAAGAAACATTTTTGGGGAAAAAATAAAAATAACAAATCTGTATAATAACCTGATGATATAAGTGTGCACATCCCTAAATTAGTACTTAGCTGAGGTACCTTTTAGGTTTATCATGACATTCAATCATTTGTGGGTAAGAGCCAGTTAGCTTGGCACAACTTACTTAGCAATATTTTGCCATGTTTTGTTGATTTGGAGGTGTGCGTCATTGTCATGCTGAAAGATGAAATTTCTTTTGTTCACCTTTTTGACCATAACACATTACTCCACATGGTTTTAGGAGATTTGGCTTGGAGGTTTTTTTTTGTGTGTGTGTAAAAAAAAACCTACCACCGTAGCCCAGACACATGAAGACTTCGAGAGATTGTTGTCACACATAGGGAACAACCAGTACTTGCCAGAAATTGCTGCAATTCTTTTAATATTGCTGTAGGCCTTTTGGCAGCTTCCCTGACCTGTTTTCTCCTGGTATTCAAATCAATTTTAGAGGGAGATCCTGTTCTTAGTAATGTCACTGTTGTACCATATTTTCTCCTCTTGCTGATTATTGTCTTTAAAGTGTTCCCTTCCCTGACTGCTATTTTTCAAAAATGTGATCCTGTACCAGCTTTTTGTGGCCCATTGCATTTTCAGTTGGATGTTACCAAGATGATGTCAGGAAAAATGTATAAAAACAGCTATAATTTATTTGTGACCCATCACATCAAATCAGGTATTAAGTCGCATTTTGGGTGATTTGAGTTATGCATACTTTCATACTCCTGGTTCGATAAGCTTCATTTTACTGCATCATGTGCGTATGTCAACATGACAACAGTGCAAGTTTGTTTATGAGGAGGGCCTCGGAGAACTCTGTCGGAATCTTATTTTCATGCAGTAATTCAAAATAGGAAATCCTCAGCCGCATTTTGACACCAGGATTTTCCTGCTGCCCCTAAAAATAACTTCACCAGCAGCGCAGATTTATATTAAAACAATGCAGGGTTTTCTGTTATAACTGCAACTGCTTGGCTAGTGTTCATTAAAGTGCTTTAAAGCAATGTTTAGGATTAATATTTCTCAAATCTGTTGAAGGATCAGGAAGATAAGGTATTTATCAACCAATATTGGCCAAAATTAAAGATATGAACAATTTCACCTACCGTACATTACTGGCCACAGCACAAAGCTAACGTGTGCGACTTGATACCTGACTTGATATGACGGCTCACATCTAGATCAGCAAATAAAAATGAGTGTAGTGGAGTATTTCTGAAGGGGTTTTCGGGTGGGTGTCGGAACAAGTGTTCCTATTAATATTGTGTTTATTCCTGGTGGACCAGATTAGCTAGCTAGCTAGATAGTTTAATTTACGGCTTTTCTGGCTTGGGGAGAACATTCTGTGCGGTTCTGAGTTTGGGTGTGTATGTATACGTGTGTGACACACTTTATCTTTCACTGTCCTCTTCCTGAACTTTCCCGCTGCCTGTGGCCAGCACCTTGGCTGTGATGGAGGTAATGGAAGGAGGGAGAAACAGGGAGCGAGTGAGACAGGGAGAGGGAGAGGGAGAGCACACAGCTTGAAGAATAGCTGTGGAAATGTGTTTGTCACCCTGCCAGGTCTGCTGTACTTTCTGATCACAGCGGAACGTCTCAGGGGAATGGCTCACCTCATTGGTCGGTTGGTTCGGTTCGGAAAAACGCTGTTCGCTCACCGATTGGCCGTTGCCCGGCAACGGGCCGCTGGGTAGCAAATAACATTATTGAGGTGTGATTGATGGATCCAGTGCCCAGCTGTGCAGGGAGAGACAGAAAAAAACCAGAGATGGAAAAAGGAGGATAGGTGTGTGTCTGCTTCATGTTGAGACAGGAGGGCTGGGCGAGTGTAATTACAGGACAGTACGTTCAATCAGTCACTGTAAACAAGCTTATCCTTCCAACTGGGGATTCCTCTGCAGTGCCTCCATATCACACACATCACTGTGTGTGTGTGTGTGTGCGCGCTCTGTTTTAGTCTATTTACAGTGCTAAGGATTCCCTGTGGTGGTGTCCGTGTAATAACAAAAAAAGGGCAAAATGTGAAATTTTGCAAAATCCTCGAAACGAAAAGATTTCCATTTACTGAACTGCTGAATTGAAGTAGAGGGCTGCAATTATCTATAGGCGTAGCGTTTAGCCCTGACATTACTAAGGTTAATGGAAAAGCCCATCAAGATGGTGATACAAAAGTGTTTGTGAGGGTGCGTGCACACAAATGAGCCTTGTGATTAGCACACTGAAACACAAATGGGAACTCGTCGGAGAGCCGAGACCGAGAGAGAGGAAAAAGCAGGATGACGGAAGATAAGTAAACATGTTGATGGCAGGGGAGGAGAGGAGCGAGCGTGCACTCTTTATTCTCAGCTGCTGATTAACATGTGCCGTCACCTGTACTCTGACACGGCGAGCCGGAGCTGAAGATCAAGTGCATTATTTATCAAAAGGCAGTAAACGTGGGTCACCTTGCATCGCTGACGGAACAATGAATAGACGCTTCCAGCTAAAAAAAAAAAAAAAGAGAGAGAGAGAGAGACAGAGATGAACATCTTTATTCAGCAAGACAATGAATTTGTGTTCTTGGATATCATGTTTCAATGGATAAAAGGATAAAATGTGCAAATTAAAATAACAATACATTAGGGGATAAATGTCTGTCCATTACCGCAAACTAAAACAAAAGATTACAATTCATAGCCAGCTAATGCTTAGCATTTAATAAGATCTAATTACATTTTTACAGCTCTGACTAATTGTGTGATATGTCATTGCTAATGCAGCACTGTTATCAGCACGAGGTTACACCCCGAAGCAGCAGAGGATAGTTGTCCTGTTTCAGAAAAACATCTACAATTTCTTCTGCTAGTCACTATTTTATTAGCATGGCATTTAGCGAGCTAGCCTCTTAGCTGCTAGCTGCTAAATACCGTGTGTTCCGACTGCAGGGATATTAGCTTCCTCACACACAAACCAAACAAAACTGCTAGTGAATAATTTAATTAAGAGGTTATTAAAGCTAAGTGGTATTTTCCAGATCCAAGCGTTCTAGCACAAGAATGTGTGGTCGAACTTTTTTTTTTAAGGATTTATATGGAATTAACACTGTACCTATCATATTAACTAAGCAGTTAATTAGTTCAGAAATAAGTGGATTTGTCCTTGCTCAAACCAGATGAACTGATTGATCCAAACATGGTCAAGGTACATTTTTAAATTGTATATGAAAGATACACATTAGTAACAAGAAGGACTACACGTGTCAGCGGTAGAGGCATCCCCGTATTTATTAAAGATGAAATTTACGTCGACAAAACACGTTAGTTCGTGTTATCACTTATGTTAGAGCGGTTGTAAACTTTCCTTCCCGTGGCATCCTCTCTTGAAGTCAATACCTTTTTAATAAGTGATTTATAGCTGAGGCTATTGTCCAGTGCAGGATTTTAGCGGCATCGCCCAAGGCGTTCTGGATTGATCCACAGCCTTGTGGTCACTAGGTCTGTAACGGAGGCGCTAAACTACACTGCTGATGTGTACCTGCTCTCAGAGGAGGCATGTCTTTAATCCTTGTTTTGGAGAATTATAGTCTAGTTAAATAAAGAAGCTGTGCAGGTGACTGTGTTACAAGTTTTACAAGGCTGAGAGGGTAATTGGCGACACACTGAAATTTACCTTGTCTGCAGCATGAAACTACTTGTACTTCATGTCAAGCGGACAACCTTTTAATTCTCCCGTCTGCAAGGGGATGTTTGTATCAGAGGGTGTTTTGAGGAGAATCGGTCAGAGCTCATTGCAGGATATTTACGAGGAGCTTGCACTACTAGATTCAGTCTGTTTTTTATCATCCTTTTTACAACCAAAATCTGTGATGCAGCCTTATTGTTTCAGCATCGCACCTCCAACTGTGTTTATCCTAACAATGGCTCCTGGGGCTTAGTCACAAAAGAACACAATCTGCTAATTAAGCTGTACTAAAACATTAATCCTGAGAAAAGAGAAGTGGAAATAAAGGGATGCCATGTTGAATGGGAAGACATAGGGTCTAATTTAAATTCAGCAAAAATGTTTGGCTTATCGGTGCTTTACATTTTGCCACAAGCAACAAAGAACACAATATAAAGTATATCTTATTTAGTGACTGGCCCATTCGTAGCTGAATTCTGGCAGAAATATGTCCAAGTATGTTCCTATTTTTACTGTAGTTACCGAATAATATAGTTTTTGAAAAGCTGAAAGTGTTAAAGGTCATGTCGTTGTTACAAGGTAAATAATGACAATAAAAAAAACCCCTTAGAATAGTTTGTTTTTTCCATCATCCCACCTCCCATCTATACCATGGACACAAAGCTCCGCCTCCAGGACTCTGCAAGAGTTTGGTAGCTAGCTAGTTAATTTTGTTGTACTTGGTCAGTGATAATTTAGCTGTAAATACGCAAAAGCAGGTTTCGACACAAAAGAAAACATTTGCTTTTTTAATATTTCCCCCCATTTTCTCTATAATGCTGCATGAGTCTGCCATCCCTTTGCACCCTGAAACCATGGCTAGATTTGCTTCCTTGACTCCTGGCCACAGCATTGTTGGGATTTAAACGGCGCAAACGCTTTTCTGTTGTGTCCCTTGGCAGCCTTTCACTGCTTTTGATGCTTGTAATGGCAGTATTTCACTCTTCTTTTTTACAGAATACCCAAGGTTAGCTCGCATGGGCTTTGTCTGCGCCAGGGTAGACAGTCACTAATGCAAAACATTTCAACAGAAACAGATTGACCGCTTTCCTGAACACTTATCATTTTTCTGCTTGGCTCTGGAGAAGATGAAGAGGGATAGAAAGGAATACATGTCACATTAATATGAAGGTGTGCCATGTTTGTCATTATAGCTCTAGCCATCCCTCAAACACCTCTTTCCCATTGCAGGTTGTTGCTAAATCACCTGCTTTCTGGGAATGAAGGCCTAAGTAGTAACGATGTCTAGAACATGACTGACACAAGGACTGTAAGAATAACCAAGAAGTTGATTGGTTTTGTTTCATCCATGGTCCCAACCACTGTTGGCCATGGCATCTTAAACCTGAACCCCTGGTTTTGATAACTTTTCATTGAACCTGCAGTAAATAGCAAGTGCAGATTCTAGCAGGTTTTACTGCTGCCAAAAAGGTATCCTACAGCTTTGGTTTAATCCAGGTATCAGGGTATAGTATTATTGGATTAGAGCCGACTTATAGACCCGTTTAGCAAATAAGTATTTGGTCGGAGCTGGCCCAGACTTTAATCTGCCTCACGTACGGGTGATTCCGTCATTACAGTGCCATTAAGTCTTTGCTACTCTTACAAAAAGTTAACTTTTGTTTATATGTAATTTACCCATGAGAAAATGAGTTAACCTATCTCATGCAGCAGGAAGTCATTTTTTATAAGGTTTCTTATCTGACATGTCTGTGTTTTGCTCTTGAATGAGTAACAGTTGAAAGTGCTGAGATTGTTGGCGTAGAATTAGGAAATACACAATGTGGTTCACTAGCAGCCACTCCTGTAAATGGATATTTCAAGCATGAGATGTTAAATGGATTCGCATATTTCTGTAAAAATAAAACAAATCTTTGAAGCGTTTTCATGATTATATTTCAAGGTAAAGTGTAGTTAGAGAGAGCAGGGACAGAGCAGCGGAAATGCTGTTTTCTAAACGCATTATTATCGGTGAGGAAAAGAGTAGAAGAACACTGAGAAAACATTGAATTGAGTAAAAGTAGTAATCAAGGAAATTACCCCAATAAGTGTAAATATGTCATTTGGTGAAACACTTCTCAGAATTACTTCACAAACTAATTTTTACATTTCTACAATTGACTCAACCAGACACATGTGGAACAACTGTTAACTAACCTGGTGAGCTGTGCTATAATGAACACCACCTCCTTTATCAAACGTATATAAAGAAAGCTAACGTGGGCCGGTTATCTGACTTAGTCAAATGCTGCTAACATTTCAGTAAGCTTTGTTAGCTAGCTAGCGAGCACTAGGTGTGTTATCCAGCTAGCTAGCACTATGATTGTTAGCTAGATCTTGTTAATTACCTCTGCCAAGGAAGTTATGTTTTTGGTGTGGTCTGTCTGTCAGTTTGATTGTCTGTTTGATTGCTTGTGTGTCTCTGTAAGCAGTTTCCATGAAACTTGTTGGCAGGGTGGAGCACGGGCCAAGGAAGAACCCGATAAATTTTGAAGTGGATCCAAGTCATGGGCCAGCTCCATGAAATTAGTACATTTTATGCAGAAATATAAACCTGCATTTAGTTTCACTTTCAACATTGCAAGATGTTGCATTTGGCCTTGGCAGAAGTCTGCGGTCAACAATGTCATACAGCTTAAAATCCAATAGATGGCGGTTCAATAGTGACAAAACATAGCCAATGTAGAAAATGGAGTCATCGGGAAGCATAGCGAACCTATTGGAAATATATCCAGACGTATAAATTGGTTGCGGTTGCAGATTTGCGAATCACAGAAGAGTCGACTGCTGTGCTTGGCGGAGGTCTGCGCACTCCGTGTACAATTTTAGTTCATAGATGTTTCTAGATGATACATTGCCACATTACCTATAGGCTCTAGGAGAACTTGGAAATTTCCCATAACAGACAATCGCTACTGGACAGTTTAATACAGAGCTTTCTAACTGTAAAATGGATCTGCCTGGTTAGTCTAGCTCACTCAGCTAGCTAATGGCTTCCCTCTACATGTTTCCACAGGTGACATGTTATAGTGTGAAGTGCCAATATCTCCATGGGTTTTGGCTTGCATATGTTTTTTGCAGATCATTATCTCTTTGTTTCCTTTGAAAGATTTCCTGATAAATCGGGCCAGGAATGCTCATCGGTCTCCGCTGCCTCAGACATTTGGCGCCTGAAGTGTAGCCTTTTGACAGGAAACTGCTTTATTTTGATGAGGTCACGAAACGGAATTATTTACAACTGGAACATATCCTACTTTCTTTTATTCTTCTGGGGTTTAATCTCTTCCTCTTGTAATGTGTATATAAATGTACTGAAGTTGAATATTTCATTATTAAGAAATAAACGTAATGAACTATTTACTGAAGTAATGAGAGTCAGTGTAGTAGTACTCACCCCTGAGAACCACAGTAGCTCTACAGTATGACAGTGAGGAACCCAGTCACGCCATAACTCCAACACGGCCCAAGAATAAACTTGTCCTAATTGTGCCTGAACTGTTACGTCAACCTGAATCGTCTGAATTGATGCCTATTCACATATATATCCGTTATATATATATGTCCTTGTGTACAGAACTAATTATCCTTGTATTCAAAAATAACAACAACATTTCTAATCGCAAAAGACACTTGTTTTCACCACAGAGAGGAAATGTTGAGAGAGCGAGCGAGAGAGAGAGAGAGGAACAGCTATGATTTTTCAAATCCTCGTCATGTAGAGATGTGGGGTGGGTGCTGGCAGCCTGTGATTTTCTTTGCCCAGGAAAGATAGAGAGCTAATGCAGGGAGTAATGGGAATGAAGGAGCGTTGCATTAGGAGAGACAGCTGTGTCTTTTTTCTAATCAGTAATCTGTCTCACACACAGACAGCACTCACACACACACACACACAGACAGTTAACATATACAACCCCGTCTGAGAAAGTTTCAATAACTGCATGATCCCAAAATACCGCGTGCAGCTAGATTCCTCATTATAATGGTGCAAAGACAGCAGACTCGACGCAGCTCACTTGACAGGGTTAAAACGCACAGGCGTGCGGCTGCAAAAATAGACAAACGCACCCACACGCTTCACCTTGTGTGTTATTGACTTACATATTAGCATACCATTTTGCAGTGTACTTGAATTCACCCACATAGGAACATCTTGAGAAGTTAATTAGGCAAACATAGAGGTATACACACCAGACTGAAGCAGTGTTCTTGGAAGAAATGCACACACACACACACACACACACGAACACACACACACAGGCATCTCTGCCTGAGGGTAACATAGAACCGGAGCAATTGAACTGACACACAGTGTATTAATACAGTATTAATATGGATTGAGAGAAAGTGAGAATAGTGATGTGTGTGTGAAAGAGAGAGAGAGAGAAGGAGATGGGAGCAGCCAAGCAAATCAAAGCGAAATTAAACGGATTTACATATTTCAGTGAACGCCGAAAGCAGACCTTCTAATTATTTCATCTCACTCTCTTTCCCGTCTCCTTTCCTGGTTCTCCTCTTTTTTCCCCCCTGGCTGCTGGGCTGTTTACCTTCTAAAGATGTGTGTTTAGCAGCAAAGTGTCTCGGTTTGCCACATTAATGCATCAATCGCGTCCTCTCCTGCTCGTGCTCGTGGGTTAAATACCGCTTCACACACACACGCTGGCCTCTTCTGAGCGTATTTGTTGAGGCATTTCTCCCCTCGTGCTTATTAACATCTTACGCACAGGATTAAGAGCAATGTCTGGTGTACTTAACATTCTTTTTGTATCCCTTTTGGTGGATTACCACACAGTGCATGGCTCATCGAGCGGGTTAATGTGCACTGAGGTACCAGTTAAGTGGCACCTAACTTGGGCCGACTTTAATTTGCTATTTTATTATGTCCACTTAGTATACAGGACACTTTGTAAGTGCACAGTGAGTGACTGCAGCCCATCTGTTGTTTTGCACAGCAGTGACAATGACATGGGTGTGTGTGTGTGTGTGTGTGTGGGATGCTGGTACAAATGTATCTGAAGTCTCGTCACCGCTGAGTTGAAAATTGTTCACCAACCAAAAATATCCCAGAGTGCTGTGGCCCGAAACTGACACTGATGACACACACACACACACACACACACACACACACACACACACAAACACACACGCACTGTGCATGGGGAAAAAGAGCATGTGTGCCTAATAAAGCAGTCAGTAAGTGTACTCAATGTTTAAAAACCCAACCAACACTCCAGCTGACGCACTCATACCTGCACCACACACACCACCATGTCAGAGTCAGTGCTGTGCTGAGAATGATCCATCACCCAGATAGCACCACATCTGTCAGCACTGGTCCTGTGGTCGTCCCTTTCCGTTGATGGACAGGTGAAAGGATGGACAAATTAGGCTACAGTCACTAACTACAGTATGCACCTAAAGTAGCCGGGTTTGCATTGCAGTTTTGCGGAAAATGGAATGTTTTTTTTTTTTTTTTTTTTAAAGTTTCCCAAAACACAATTGCCAATGGAGTGATGTCATACGATGAAAGCTGAGCTGTGCTCTCGCGATAGTTCTTACAGAGCGCTCTTGTCACATCATGTGACTTAAACGCGAAAGAATTCGAGAAACATTGCTTTGTTGCATCGTCTGAAAAACCGTCCCACGCCAATAGAAACATTTTTTGCGATATTTGAGAGGTTTTTTTCCCAAAAGTCATTACCTGTTTTTAGATTGTAATGTAAATTAAATTTCCGCATTAACCAGGTTAACATGGATAACATGACCTATGTGGTACTTTTACCTCATAAAAGTACTGAATGTGTTGATTCATAGCCGCTTTATCCTGGTCAGGGATGTGACGGATCCAGAGCCAATCCCAGGAACACTGAATGAACCTGCAAGGGCCAGTTCTCCTACTGGCATGTTCACACTGTGTTTTCTCTCTCTGTGTGTGTGTGTGTGTGTGTGTGTAGACATGATAATGACTTTCTGTCATGACTTATAACATATCACCAAAATGACGTCATAGGTTAGGGTTGGGGCTTAGGGTTAGCCTTCCTGAGTTGGCTGTGTGTGTGTGTGTGTGTGTGTGTTTGTATTTGTGTGTGTGTCCCATCTGTCCCATCTCAGTGTCACATCTGTTTCCAATCTGTCAATCAGCCGGTTGTTATAAGACAGAAATATGTACAGTCTGTGTCAAAACTCAGGCTACTTTCACCACACGGCACAAAATGATGTTTTTCCCCATGACGTTGCGTCTCGTTATCATGCTAGACGTCTCCAGCGTGATTGCATTACATTATAGTACGCAGCTCTTTCTACACCGTCTCTTTTTCTCCCTTACGCGATTTTTCACCCTTCCTTCGTCTCGCAGCACGTCAGACGTTCCTCCTCTCTTCTTCTCTCTAAGCCGTACGTTTTAATTAGGAGGAATTTTGCAGCTGTGTTGTCATGATTAGTGTTGCCGTAGTGAGCCTAAATGTGTACAATAAATGCGCTCAATCATTTTTTTTGCTCTCTTTCCGTCTCTCACGTTCGGTTTGTGCTTCTATTCTCGTTCTGTCTCCTTGTTATGCTCTCTCTCCCTGCTGCGCATTTGTGTGCATAAAGATGTTATGTGCTCTAGGTGCTAATTGGACTCCAAGGGTCATTAATATTCTCCACGTGCCTCCGCTTGTCAAGAAAGTGTGCGGTGAAAGTGATGAGTGTGTGATTTTTTTTTTTCCCGTCCAGAGAGGGTGAGCTAGAGAGAGAGGGGAAAAAAAAGGAAAGAAGGATGTGGGGCTAAAGAAAAGAGCAAGGTTCATAGTCATGCTGTAAGGTCATGGGGAGAAAAAAAGAGCAATTTGGAAAGCGAGGACTGGAATGTGGTGACCGAGAGACTGATGGCTAGAGCGAGGGAGAGGGAGTGAAGAGACAGAGATGGATATGGTGCCAAAGAGCTAATCAAAGGAAGAGAGAGGCTTGATTATGCTATCGTTTAGGGCAAAAATGGTCCTGTTGTTTTGTTTGCAGTGGGAATTTGTGGGATGGGAACGGTTTTGTCTCGACCGGCTCTGATCCCTGTAGGCTGGAAAGCCCAGCATCATGATTTGGAATAAATTTCGGAAAATACACATCAATAAACATTCATGCTAGCTGACTAAAATCTTGAAGTGTATTTGCGTGTACGTGTGTGTTGTTGTTGTTAGCGGACTGCAAGACAGCACGCCCTTGACTCAAACAAGAGGATGTAAATAGGACTGTTGTCACGGCAGCTGTTCAAATGGTGTTAATTGTATCAATAGTGTACATAAGATGTAAGTTACTTTGTGTTTGTGTGTGTGTGTGTTTTACATGGTGTGTGTTCAGCGTTCATAGGCTGAAAGTTAGAGAGCTGTTTTAATGAGTGGAGCTCAGAGGAAGCTGTCTGATTGAGTAATGACTGCCGGCTTGGCATAAAAGCCCTGCACAAACAAACAACAAGACTCAGAGGGAGAGAGGCGGAGCGCCAAGTCAGTCATCTGACACACACACACACACACACACACACGCACCCACACATAGGCCCACTCTTCCTCTGTCTCCCTTACGGCACGTTAACGTTCATCTCTCCCACACGAAGAAATAGCCAGAAGGACAGGAGAGAAAATTGAATCCGCTGTAAGCAGAACACAGGATCAGGACATCAAAATCTCTTCCACTGTCGATGCACCACGGTCCCAGCATGCACCTGCTCCTGGCTGCCCAGCCATTGCCTCGAGCCTTCTGCATCGCCTAGCTCTCTGTGGGAGTTTCCTTTCTGTGCAGGAATCTATTTTCATTTCATGCCATTTTTGCGGTGTGTGTGTGTGTGTGTGTGTGTGTGTGCGTGTGTGTGTGTGTGTATATACTGAGTTGGGAATGCAGTCTTTCTTTCTGGTTTGTTTGGACGTGCAGTACCTGGAATGGATAAGCAGCAGAGGGAGATTGGACGTGTTTAAAATGAGCCTCACGCACATGCCTTAAGCTCCTTAAGTGCTTTGGCAACTCTTATTCTATTGTAACGCCAATGACGGCCATTAACAATTTGATTTGGATGAAAATTGGAAAGGGGAGACAGGAAGAAGGATGGGCACGTAATCTCTCTCTCTCTGTCTCTCTCTGTCTCTCCGTCTCCTGCTGACACGAGAGCAAACATACACGGTGAGGCAGGCCGTAATGAATGCAAGGGGCACAAATTAACTGGCATCTGAGCGTGCAGCCAAACGGCAGTCGCCTCATGATGGGTGAACCTGGTCGTGTGTATTCAATTTGCACTAATTTGGGGAGACAATATGAATTGAAATGTTGTGGGAAACACGTTGGTGGAAGGAGACGTAGTCATTCTACGTGCACACACACACACACACACACACACACACACACATGCTGGGATAATCCCTGTTCACAATAAGCTGTTCTATTAAACACAGTGTAAATCAGATTCAGAGATTTGTTTCTGAACACTTCATAGATGTTAAAAAAATAGTTGCTGAAAACAGACTGTAAACAGTTTTTCATCACTGTTGTGTTGCGGAATTTGTGGGCGGGTCAGAATTGTGGCTCGATGATGCACTGGAGCCACCTGATTAGCATAACCCCTCCCCTAACGCTACAACTTACAAGCATTGGCGCTCATTCGTATCGGTGGTTCTCCTGCTCGTTTGCGAGTTATTAAACTTACTTCATGTCCAAGATGGCGGTGCAACACTAGCACACTACGGCCACTCCGGATCCCAAATGGTGCTATTTTGTTTCTCAGCTTGACTCCTACGGCATATGGACACCAGAGCAAACAGTTGCTTATGGCCTACCCCGTAGCTGTGGCTGCTCTCTTGTACCGCATCTGCTTTCTTTCCTTACGCAGCCTCAATGGCTATTCTTTTCAGTACGCAGGATCTCTGATGGGATGGAGTACAGGCTTTTCGAAGAAGTAATCCTGACATCAATTGGGCATTTTGGCTCGTCCCTAATGTAGATATTCAACAAATGGTTGAACATGACGAATAAGTATGCTTGGGCATGGTTTGGCACGATTGGGCGTGGTTCCGGCGCTTCTTCATGATTTTGAAACCTAATTATATATACTTCACGTTTTTTAATCATTCAGATTTGGTTGGGTGTTTAATAAGACGTTGTTCTGTGGGGTGATAAACTCAGAACCCCTACAGTTTTACTGCTTTACATAGTCTTTAAATATATTATTATTTTCAATCTAAGCTATATTGACTGCGTGCGCAGTTACCACTGGAAGCATTTCTGCTGCTTTTCCCAGTTGGGAGAAAAGAACACAACAAATGAACTCAATAGATGTTATTATAATGGATGTCTAGGGGCAGTTGTCGGGGCAGTCAATAAATGTGTAAAACAGGCTACTTTTCTGATGTTTTTTTGGCATGCACTGAAACCAAGGCGCATATGTGTTTAATTTGAGCCTCACTGACTATATTTATAACACCATTTCCTCCCGGTTAGAGCTGTTCTATCTTTGAACGTGTGATCTGTACAGATTTAAAGCTTAATTAAAAAATCCTTTGACTCTGGAAGTCATGAAACAACTTCCCTTCATTATCATTCAGCTTTTCCTGAGAAGTTTTTTTTTTTAACCACAGGGAAACATGGTAATGCTGAAGTATCCCTTTAACTTTTACTGCTTTGTATTCATGTACATGCATGAGCAGTGGCCTATATGCATTTCTAGTCCATTCATTTCAGTTTTATCGTGTATTTGTCAGAAAGAAATCTGGATGTAGGTTCAGATCCCTGATGAAAAAGGCAGAGGCTGAAAGTGGCAAGGAAAACTCCATGAGATGAGCTGAAGAAATCTTGAGAAGCACCCGTCCTCTTCACATCCTCCACAGCAGCGGAAAGAACGTCAGAGAAACTCCAAGCAGAGGCAGACGTAGAGCATTGAGATGAGTCTGGCATATGTAGAGGGCGAGAGGAGCCAGAGCAATACACCACGTATACAGCTCGACTGAGAGAGAGAGAGAGAGAGAGAGAGAGCGAGAGAGAGAAAACAGCTTATTAGGAATACTCTCATCCTACATTGGTTTAAAAGGGTGTTCATTCTATGCAGAGAAGTCTGCATTCAGACACTGTATTAGATTGGCTTTGTGCAGAGTCAAGTGCTAGACTGTGTGCGAGACTCATGCAGAACTATAAGCCTGATCAGATAGAAAGCAGTGGTGCAAAAGAAAAAATAAAGTGTTGGCCTGCCATCATTGAACCCTGAGTGAAAAGAGACGACGGCCGTCTGACTGACTTTCTGTTCGGCCAGCTGAATGAGGCTTTTTGTCGCTCGCTTGGCCTCTGCTGCCTGCACAAAAATCACTCATATTTGGGTTTGCGCATCTGCAAGCGCACACCCCCATGACAAACAATGTGCTCAGAGGCGATGAGCGCTTTATAAATACGAGATGGAGCGACGACCCAGTGAAGCTTGACTCTGGGATTACTGGCGAGAAGGTGGCTGGAAGAGTGTGCAAACAGAGAGATTAGAGCTTGAAACCACCTGGGGGAGGACAGAAGAGAGGCTTGGGGGGAAGGAGAAGAAGCAAGGAGACGACAGAAGGAGGAATAACAAGTGGAATAACTTTCAGCTGGCCTTACTGACTGTAGTGGACCTAAAAGGAATTGATTGGAAGCACGGCCTGTGCGGTTACCCAAGGGACACTACCTCTCAGCGCCATCTATCATGTTGGTCTGCCCTCCGTTTTAATACTGGCCGCTGATGACACCACCTTACATCAGATAGGAGTGTGTGCTCTGTGTGCACGCTTCACCTACACACTAGGCCCCGACGCAGGGGGATATTAGTCCTGTCAGCGTCGGACCGCCGCTGCTCCCTGTCCTGTGTATGTGTGTGTTTGTGTGTGCGTGCATGTGTTCGAGAGTGATAGATAGCAGGTGTTTGTGTGTGTGTGTGTGTGTGTGCAGGCCATGCGCAGCAGAGCAAGGCGTGCTCTTAGAAGTCGAGACCTATCGCAATCGTTCAGCTTCACCAAGGTGCTACAGAATTTTTCTTCTCCTAATTTTTTTTACACTTGCACAGCGCCGACCTTCAATATTTGACGTCGGACCTTACGTCACGTGCCACAGCAACCTCAGATATTATCGCCGATTTCGTCGCGTTCATCGTTTAAAGTTGACCTGAACCTGGAGACGTATTTCTGCTTTGTTTTCTGAGCAGAAAGGCAGGAGGAAGACCAGAGTCGGATAAGTTGCTGAGGCTGGCGTTTTCCCCACAAAACCTAGCTAGGTGCATTTGTCCTATTTTTTCCCTCCAGTTTTGAAGCTCACCTTTTCTTCTTGCATACTTTTGATGTAGTATTGTGTGTTGCTTCAGCCAGCTGTAAGCTTGCACTGATCTATATTGATGTTTGTTGCCACACTCAAGTGGTGGTGTGGAAATAAGTCTGGCATTTACCAAGAGGGGCGTAGCTGGAGTCGAACCCAAGTGTATTTTAGGATGAGAACCAAAGTGAACTTCTAACAGTGAAAACTGATAACAGTAGAACAAGCAGCGACTCCTGATTGTGCACGCGTGTTGATCGTTATCGAAGTGCAGAACTAATTAACCCAAACTCTGGTTGTTAATAGTAGGCTCGCTTAAGAGTACAAGTGAAATTATGCAGCCTTGAAGGTTTTTTTTTTCCTGTCCTCAAATGAGAAAGTTGGAGGACTTTAATTTGCAGATATCAGTTATAGCTCCTGCCGGAGTGCGTGAGTGAGGTGATGAGAGTTTGAACAGCCGGGTGAAGTGTTTTAATTAGCTGAAACCTTACGCTCTGCTGCTGTGCTGCTGTAGTAGTGGTATCTAGTGGTTGCAGTTTAACCGTGTCTCAGCTGGGTGACAGAGCAAAGTGTGTGTGTGTGTGTGAGTGTGTGGCATGTGTGTGCGCCTGACCAAAGCCACAGAAGCCTCATTGACCAGCCTACGACAGTCAATACACAATGAGAGCAGGCCAGCGATCTCGCCTCTTCTCTCGCTCCCTCACTGTCCTGCTCGTTCAGTCGTCCATTCTGCTCTCCTTCTGCTGTAAGTCTCTCTCTCTCTCTCTCTCTCTTTCACTCACAGTCTATTCTGTCTATTCATTCTTTCTCCCCATCCATTCTTCAAATCCATAATTTCTTCAGAAATCCGTACATGCTATCTTTCTTAAATTGCCTGTATTGAACTTTCTGTCCTCTCCTGGTGAATTTTTATCTCTCAGCCCTCACGCTCTCACTATCACGCCAGGCCTTTCATCCTCTTCCTCAATTTATATCCAGGCATTTTATTACGGGGAAACATAATTTACAGACATAAGTGCCTAAGCACTGAGAGGGTACAGGCAGATGGACAGAGTCAGCTCCCAGATTTATGCTTGTAGTGCATCAAACAATTTTAACGTCTCTCTGCAGTCCCGATCAAATGTGGCTTTGAATATGAAAATGTATAGAAATGAGTGGGTGTGCTTTAAAGACCACAGACTGGGAATGCTGACGTGTTCTTGAGATCTTATAGAAAAGTCTTCAACCAGAAAGCATTCATCTATAAATGTATTTTCACATATTTTGCAAGCCAGCTAACTACCATTAGCTGATTTCATTAATATTTATAATCTTTATAGGTAACACTACTAAGCTAATTGACATGAACAAATATAAGAGATAGATAGGAATATCAGAAAAGGAGTCATTTCATAAATGTTCATTGTTGACACTGTTAACAAAACCTAATCTGTCAGGATTTCTAATCTTCGTGGCTAATGCTAGTAGTTAGCATGGCTAGCTAAAAAAAAAATCCTGTCAGAAATCCTGTCAGATTGTCTTATTTTAGTTAGCCAGTTAGCAATAGCAGTGAAGGTGATGACTATGTATAGGGATGTGATCTTTAAAATCCTGTCAGAAATCCTTTCAGATGAGCATAAATCATATCCCCATATGTGTTAGCACTAGCAAGCAACCTTTATTCATAATGCTAGTCAGCTAGCTAACCACACAAACAATTTCTGAGATTTTTATTCAAGGATATTCATCATCTTGACTGCTAATGCTAGATAACTGATTTGAGCTAACCTGAATTTCTAAGAAGTCACAGAAGTCCTAAAACTAAACTAAAGCTAAACATTAGCCGGCTAGCCAGTCGGAAAGAACCTGAAAAGATTTGTGAGATGTTTCAGAAAAGCTATTTGAGTGCCATTATAAAAACACAAGCTAAACTTGGAGAACAAAACTAAATCAGGAAGTTTTACAGCTGAGGAGGAAAAGAGAAGGACATAGATTGTGAGGTAAAATGATAGACTGCAGGTGAAAAAAGGCTTGAATTGAGCTGGGGAAAGGGAGAGGATTGTTGCACAGTGAGAAAAGAGAGCGAGAGAGAGAGAGAGCGAGAGAGGGTGCTATACTCAGATCAGGGAGGATGAGAGGATGGCTAGCTCTACAGGGAGACAGCAGAAGCAGCATGGTGGGAGAAGATATGACAGCAGCTCTGTTAGTTGACCTCCGAAGTATCGAGGAGAGTTTTACGATCGGGCCTGTGGGTAAAAGTGCTGACCTAAGAGCATCTCGGCGCATGTTTATGGTGCTAATCATAAAGAATCTGAAAGACAAACAGAGGTCGATCAGCACTATTACTCAGACACTTGATAAATGCGAGCTCGAGAGAGGCCTGAGTGTTCAAGGCAAACATCTGTTCAAGGAGTAATTTGCACTGCGCACCTATTGTTTATTTCCCAGTGTGTTTGAGCCCGTTACTTAGCAAGGACATGGTTGCTGCCTCTCTTAGGATCAGCGCAGCATGAGATAGAGGATGCAGTGCCAGGTTCTTTTATTAATGTCTATTGCCGCCACTCTTTTTTCCCTCTAGCTTTGAATACGCATTGTCTCAGCAGTGCTGGGCCTCTATGCCAGCTGGAGGGAAGCTGTACATATATTCTGAAATGTCTGAATACAAAAGATCATTCTGGGGACAGGAGAGAGAGAGATGGAGGGAGAGAGAGAGAGAGAGGGGTCTTTAGCCTTGGCAGCTTGAGTGCTATAAAATTCTTGCCAATAAAGCATTTTGCCATTGAATCTGAGATGGTAACAGGGATAAAAGCCAGGTCTGTGTGTGTGTGTGTGTGTGTGTGTGTGTGTGTGCGTGTGTGTGTGTGTGTGTGTGTGTGTGTGTGTGTTTCACAGCTGGCCCTAGGCATACCAGAAGTATTGTAATATCCCTGCAAATTTACCCATAAGCCCTTTCCTGTGATGCTTAGCTACGTATGTCCTAGATACCAAGAAGCATCCAAAACCATGACATGAAAAGAAGAGCACAGCAAAAGGTCTGAGAGAGGAAGAATAATCTAATAACCCGACTGAGAGAGTGAAAGAAAGAGCGGCGAGAGCGAGCGAAAGACGGGCAATCCTGAGTAATGGAGAGAGAATGCAGGATGAAATGAAGTGTTTCGAGGCGAGCGAGCTTTAGGGAGCGATATGGTTGAAATATGGCAGTAGGATAGGGGGGTGTTAAAGAACATGAAGGTCACAGAAAGCGACAGAATGAAAGAAAGACAGAGAGAAAGAGAGAGAGGGAGAGTGGGGGAAAGATAAGAGCCCAGCTGAGCAGACCGGGAGCAAATGTAGTGATGGAAGTGTGGAAATGAGAGCGTAAGCAGCATAAATAGAAGATCAAACGCAGGAGGAAGGAGCGTTTGCCACTGCAGGACGCCCGCAGAGCAGGGACGGGAGAAATTGAGGCAAGCACGAGTAGAAAGGGAAGGAAGGAAATGAGAAAAGAAATGAACATCAACTGCTGATGTGTAATTACAGCAGTGGGGACTAGAGAAAGATGTTATGTGCTTTTCCTCCTCATCACGTAGACTTCACCATTGCTTTCGTTTTTGCCTCTCGCTCTCTCTCTCTCTCTCTCTCTCTCTCTGTGTCTCTGTTTCGCAGACAAAACCCGTCTGATTATACTCTAAGCCTGAGCCGTAGAACAAATCACAATAAGGAGCTGGAACCAAACAGAAGTCTTTGTTGGGTAGACGGAATAAGCTAGGAAAGAGAGAAACAGACAATACACAGCAGTGCAATAATGCAAAAGTGCAAGTCAAGGAAGATGTTTAGGGACAGGGAAACTGAGGAAAAGGAGAAAAAGAGTGAGATCAAGGAAGGCCGCTGTAGGAAAGAAGGACACGGGAGGGAGAAGAGAGGAAGAAAAATGAGGGATTAGGCTACAGAAGGAGGTTTTGGTGGGGATTGAGTGTGTAGGTGTGAAAGAGACGGAGAATAAGATTAGACCGGAAAAGCAGGCAGTGGGAGAGCGAATTATGAGGTTCAAAGCCAAGAATAGGATAGATGGAGAGAAATGGGGACAGGAAAAGGAAATAAAGGAAAGATTGGAGGAACGACAGAGAGGTAATGAAGAGAAAAGAGTTATAAAGGATTATGTATTATTTATAGCCATGGCATCTTCCTTTTCTCTATTTCTCGACTGTATTCGACTGGCATCGAGTGCGATTCCTCCGAGAGAAGAGAGTTTTAATTTTGGCTCAGCGACACTGTGAGATAGATGGAAGAAAAAGTAGGAGACGAAGAGGAAGAATCTGTCATCTCCAGCTAAGCATATCCCCACAGAGTTTACTGATTATGTGGAACTAATGAAAGTGTACACACACACACACACACACACAAACTGTAGAAAACTCACTAATTATTAGGACTTCATTTTCAAAGGCACGCACACACACGCACGCGTGCACACACTTACACTCGCTCAAGTAGTCAACACATTATACTTCAGGTGGTCTGAACAGATGTGTCTGTAATCATAGGAAATTGGAGAGAGGGAAAGAGGAATGTGATAAGAAGACGAGGGAAGAAAGGGTCAATTAATACAAAGTGGCTTTCGCTCTTTTACCAGATGGGAGAATAAAACATTGGATGAGTTCTGAGAGACCGATTAGATGAGAGAGTGCTCAAAATGAGTCAATGCTGAGGCACCTTTTTTTTTCTTCTTAAGTCATGTTTTGTCCCAAGGTCCAGGTGATTGCGCAATGTTCCACTCCTATTATCTTCCCAAATATATACTCTTTGTGAAGTAAACATAGATACAAAATTTACAGCATTTAGGACACAGTATTTCTTGCCTGTCCTTGTTTTCTATAATTACACTTTAGCTTAAAAATACGTCAGGTAAATATTTCATCTTCTACATGAAGCATCCTCATCCATGAGTCATCCGTTACAAGTTATGGAAAATGTGCGTTTTAGTGTTCACTTAATCCTGTTACCTGATGATTCGCTTCCTCACATTTTCAGCAGGAAGTTGCATCATCCGAGCTTCACGAGAACGTCCTCTCACTGTTTATTTTTTCTTCATAATCAAAGATTTGAACTTACGAGCTTGAATTATTCATGTACAAATAATTATAAATGAATCGTTAATCATCATGTCCTTAACCCAAATTAGCTTTAGATTTTGTACATTCGCTCATGGAAGAGCAAAGAAGCCTAAAACTTAGACGTAAAACTTTACTAAATAGTTTGAGTAACATGCATGCTCCGCATGGTACCCTGTGCTGCTGTGGTACTTCGGCATAGCGTGGTCGTGTTTGGTTTTGGTTCACGCTGGCTGCGTGTTCAGCTGGATTGTTGGGTCTTCTATAGAATATTATTCTAAAATAAACCATACTCAGCTTTTAACAAGGTTTCTCGAAACCTGTGGAACGTTTGGATGGAAACGCAGCATGTCGAGTACGTGTGTGTGAGTGTGTGTGCATGAGTGTGTGTCCCCCATGGTGCCGAGGCTGTAACTCAGCCCCCTAATCCTTTCCTGGCTACTGGATGGTGTGGATTTACAGTACTCTGTACCTGGCATTCTTCCAGCTCTCTAAATCCAATTTGCCTACATCTCCCATAATTCACCACTGCTTCACACAGACACATTACACCCACCTCGTTATGGCCTTGTTTATTCATTCCGTATGCTTTTTATTTATTTATTTGTTCATGTGGAAATGATAGCCTGTCTCTCCTGCACTTGGGTCCAGTAAATTAGCATGTTTTTCACGATGCCCAGAGGACGTTGATGTGTTTTTGAGAGCAGTCTTGCCACATTGGCACGTCGCCCCCATCTGGCTGAGACGTTAAGTGCATGCAAAAAAACCCGATTTTCTTTTCTTTTTTTTTTTTTTCCCCCGCACCTCAATTTAAATGCCTTTCAGAGCAATCCTGCATTGATTGCTTTACCTGCTGGTTTAACCCTTTTGCGAGCTTGTTAAGTGCGCTTGTTTTATTGTGGCTTGATTTTAACGGGGTCATGATTAATCCGTCTCCTACAGGTCTTTGTGTTTTTCTGCTGTGCCTCGTCAGAGGCTCAATAGCCTCCCCATGATGCACTTGTCACACACATTTCCCAAGACTTACTGATGAAGCCTACATTTGTATTGTACGTCTTACAGCTGCGCAAAACCCGGCAGTCATCCGTCTTCTGTCGTAGGAAATGCTTCCAGCATCTTCCTCTTCCATCACAGACTGGCACTTTTTTGGGCATCGGTTTGGTCGGGCAGATTTAGTCATTTGTTTTGTCACTCTTGCCACTTCATTTCAGTCATTTACATGGTGAGAAGGCAGCTGGCAGATGCTGTTGAGGTTTTAACAGACCCTCAATTAGCCCTGTTTGTGTCTGACTCCCTAGTCAACTCGCATCGTCACTTTTGTCGCGGATTCGGTGATGTTTGTTCCTGATCTGCCAGGACGTCTTTCATCACAATCCCTTCACTGCCAAGCCTTCGCTTGATGTATAGAACAATTAGGGCCCATTAAAACAATAGCAGCCCAGTCCGTAGGTGCCAAAGTGCTGACTAATAACAGTCATTAGAATAACGATCGTAATGGCTGTGGCATCAGCAATCGCCCAAATATCAATCACAGTATTGATGAGCAGAATAGAAGTCGTAATGGCCAAATTACAACGACAATTGTTGGGGGGTAAAAAAAAAAAAAAAAAAGGTCCTTATGTCTCTTTTTCTTTTTTCATCCTTCTTTCTTTCTTTTTTTTTATTTCAACTCAATAACTCACCTGACAATGTTTTATTACCCTCCAAGCCTTCCACGGTGAGTGCAGTGGTATGGTCCCTAAACCTGATTAAGTCGGACTAAATCAAACTGAAATGAATTCAGAGGAGCAGGACGAATGGTGACGGGTGATTCGCACTGCCAAATACCTCCCTGCTATAGGCTGTTCTTTCACTTTCCTAAATTTCTCCTTATTCCTTAATCTCTGCAGTTTTTTTTTTTCCTTCAGCATGCCCGTGCAAGAAGGATGTGAACGAGACCTTTATGGCTCTGTAGGCTTCCTCGGCAGTCCTCGTGGAGCTATAGCTTGATTGCCACCTCTCATGGTGTGCGCCATCAGGGATATCCAGAGAAAACACCTGGCGTGGAGGATAACAGGTGCACTAGCAATATGCTCTGCTTACCTGGGGTATTAAGTCGCGTGCGTTTCCTTTTTAGGTCCCAAGTCAGCACTGCTCCATAGTAGTTAACTGATTAACTGGCCCTTATGACTCCAGACGTAAGCCAATTAGCTCAGGTGGTTGGGTGGGAGAAATGCCCTCAAGATCTATGGCAGTCCTAACAAGAGCATCCCGATGGCCAATATCCATCAAACGCTACAGACGTATAAACTTTCAAACTTGTTCAGTTTGTGGCTAGGCTATACCATCAGTATCAAATTTAGACCCGTGATCTGTTCGAAGAGTCAGTGTTTCTTCCGAGACCTCCGTGTCAGCGCTTCGGATAATTGCATTTCGCCAGAGCCTCACATCCAGGGTCTTTATTTGTGCAGCCAGGATAAGGGCACGCTGTGCACGATTGCGAAAGCCGTGGCCAGACGCTGCTTAGTTAAACATTAGCAATGCAGCACTGGCTTGAGCAAATCCTGCAAAAGCCCAGAATATGGAAATGCAAAATTGGAGAAATCCAATGCCATGTGCCAGTGAGCACATTAGAGGTGCGCGGCTGCCAGAACACATCAGAATGCGTCAGCGAGCAATCTGTGCCTGGGAGACGGCTTCAAAATGGACATTGTACCAGTTTGCACTGATTCTCAGAAGCTAGGTTCTTGAAAGCATCCTCAATAGCTGGAGTGCGCACTTTTGTCCCACACCATGCTTTTAGTCTGAAACTGCGCAATTATAAGCAACAGGTCTTTCATCGGAAGAAGTACAACAACTAAAGGTGCACTTTCAAAGCATGCAACTCCTAAAGGGTTGGTACTGAATGGGCAAAAATTATTATAACGATTTACCATTACACACAATGATTGAATGTCATTATAGCTTCTTTTCGTTATTGAAGATATTTTCTCCCGAAAGCGTATTTGGCAAAATAATTTTGAGAGTACAGCATTAAAGCTCACTGCGCATGTTATTCACTTCTGCTGATGTTCATTATACAGTATTGAGGTTTTATTTTCTTCTCCTGTCTAGAGTTCAAGTATCTGCTGCTAACAAGTTAGCTAGCTGTGCATTGTTACATGATGAGGCGTAATCTTTTAAAGGTGCCCATTCTGTATGTTGTTTACCTGCGGTTATGAAAATGGATTATTTATGACGGAAAACCGTGTGAACGGACCGAAAAGAGTGTCAGCCCACACTCATGGAGAACAATAACGATTGTGATTGTGAGCTAACCAACATGTAATTGACATTGTCCCCCCTCCTTCCTCTCTCTCTCTTCATCTGTCTCTTTATCAGCACGGGGCCAGGCGGTGCAAGCTGAGAATGTAACAGTTCTCGAGGGCGGCACAGCACAGATCTCCTGCCGCCTACAGAACTATGACGGCTCCATAGTGGTCATCCAGAACCCACGCAGGCAGACGCTGTTCTTTAACGGCACGCGAGGTGAGCACAGCGGGCCATCGGGTCACAGGTCACCAGCTCCTCTGGCCGCACGGCAAGAACATCCAAGCGTTTGTATCATAACAAAATAAAACGAGCTCATACGAAGGCTTGTGCTGGAAGAGAGTAGGCGAGAGTGAAGAGCAGAATGTAGTTGCTTGAAAGCATCCTCAATAGCTGGAGTGTGCAATTTTGTTCCACACCATGCTTTCTGTCTGGAACCCGAGCAAATTATGAGTAACAGGATTTTCTCTTGGCAACCAAAACAAAAAGTGCAGTAACAAAGCCACCCAGTCAGCTCCTAAATGACCGGCAAGCCTTTAACCAAACTGGCAAAAATGATTCTACATTACGCACATTGAGCTATTTATCAATCATTTCGTAAAGTTGTGTGTAAATGTTGGCACAAGCCAAACTGAACTGAAAATCTATCCAAAATGTATACTGCTTATATATCAGAAAACTCCATAAAAGATAAATGACCGCATAAGAAGTCTTTGAAAAGGCCAAAATCTGGTGAATTAGATCCGAATTAAGTGAGACGAAAAGAAAAGGGTTTGACGTGGAAATAGAGAAAGAATTGTCTACTGTGATCAAGTACACCAAGCACATCGCACAGGGAAAACTCTTTTTTTTTTTTTTTAATTCAAAGCAAAATGTCTCAGCGACTCTCGATAAGAAATGTCTCACACGCCGGTGCACCCTCGCCGATGTCTTAATGGAAATGCAAGAGGGTGTGTCATAAAGAAGATGCACAGCACACCAGGGAGTGTATGGCACATTGTAGCTTGAGACGTACCAGATCGGTCGCTTATCGATCACTTAGTGTTGGCTCTAATAAAGTGTTGCACAGCTTTAAAGTAAAGATGGCACGGAAAACGAAACCGACTTGTACACAGCGTGAGCCATTGCAGTGTGCCATCTTTGTATACAAAAGCATTTTTTTCAGAATTGAGTGCCTGAAAATATTGGTCCTAATTTATGGATTTGTATAGGCTTGCTTTCTTTCTTTTAGTTATTTATTTATTTTTTTTCATATTTAGTATTTCTTTACCTAATGCTGTTCATTTGAAACAACTCAGTTTCACAAATGTTGAATTCAATTTGTGTTCATTTAAAAGACTGAAATTTAATACTGCATGTTATTGATTTTTACTCGTATTCATGAAGAATGTCTATACTACTACTACTAATAATCATCATCATCATCATCATCATCACCAGCCAAGGAGAGAGAAGAATGCAATATTGCTTACTATCAGTAACTACACAAGCTGCTAATTTTCTGTGTTAAAAGATTTGAAACAAGGTAACATCAAATCTAACTTTTACACCTATTATCTGAAATAGAAATATAAAGTACAAAGTGCAGTGTAATGTTTTTTTGACTATCCAGTGATGTAAAAAACAGAATTTAAATGAAACAGAATTGACTGTCATTAAAGTGGGAAAAAAAATATAGGTAAAAATATAATATAAAGGATATGAAAAGAACGATGGTAGAAAAAGTCAGTCTATATGAGGACTAAAGTGCAAATATGTAGTAGTATAGTAGTGTAGTAATATAGAAGTATTGCTGGGTTTCAGCCGACGTCACATCCGACGTGGTGGTCAACCAAGCTCACTAGTTGCTAGCTGTTAAAATGCCCTACGTATGCGTTGTTTTGGGCTGTTCAAATCAAACAAACAATGGAACTGATAAGCGTTTCTTCCGGCTTCCCCCTGAATTAAAAGCGAAGGACTTTACCAAAACACGATGAGAAAGGTGATCTGTAAATACTGTAAGTTAATCGAGATGATCCACGCAAACACAAAAGCAGAGCTCACGAGTTAACCGTATGAAACCGCTCACACGGCCATGCAGCTACTGTGAGCCGTGACGTTGTGGTTTGTTTATACCCGATACTAAAAATTGTAGTGTCCTAGCAACCATCATAAAGATGCGTTCAAAAACGCCTACTTACCCGGGCATAAACGACACAGGATTTATCTTGTAGTGTCTTTATTCCTGGATCTTTAACCCAGACATGCTCTTCCAGGCTTTTTTGGCCGTGTAGTACGATGTCTGCTGAGCTTGAGATGTCAGGGAACTCAACGGAGCCAAAAAATCCTCTATGATAACGTGTACGCATCTATCCCATTGCAAAGAGCACCTTTCTGAAGGTATCTTGACTGTGCATTGGCCTCTAAACTGCAAGGATGGTAAGACTCACTTTCACTAGCTCTTTGCGTAACGGCAGCCGAATTGGTTTATTTGACCACCACTTCATTCGCCGGAAATAAACTCGTGAGCAAAAGTCACGTGACTGAATACAACTTATTATTAGTATATCAGTGTTGAAAATGAAATGTATCCTGTAGTTGAACCACCGTAGGTGTTAAGATCATTATGTTGAAGAGACTGGGCCCAGCTCGCTTGACTGAATGCTGTCTGTCTTTCCACCAGTGAAACGCTTTGTAGATGGAGCTAAGATGACATTGCAGTTTCCGTCCTTGACTGAACTTTTATCTTCATCGTTTGTCTTTTTGAATTACTTTTAGCAGATTCATTCTGAAGACCTCTTTAAAGCTTTGATTTCTCTCTTTACTTTTTTGGGTTTTTTTGCTGTCACTTCCACATATTTTTTTGCCTTACTTTTAAGTTACTCTGTCTTATCACATTCCGATATCCCATTTTGTTACAAGAGATTGGCTCTGTCTAAAGGACTGAAAGCGTCAGGGGGGGAAAGCAGCTGATTAAAGGTTAGGGTTGATTAAATGTAAATAGATTCGTGTTGAAAAAGTTCAAGGTGGAGAACAAAAATAAGCAATGGTGTAAGCGAGGGCTATTTCAATATGCTCCTTTCGATGGCACCGAATCACCTCTAATTTGCAGCTCTATTTTCTTTTTTTTCTTTTTATAAAGTGTTTGGTCTTTTAATATCTGCAGATCCGCGGTGAGAGAGTGTCAGCTCATGGCTGGTCTAAATGCTCTCAGAGCGTCTCAGTTCACTACCTAATGGATTTGGATGGCGGATTTTAAATGAATGGTGAAGCAGAAATATCCCCTCGGCCCTGTAAGCACAGCGACCTATCATGTCCGTGCATTTCCCCTGACCCTGTTCCGATTGGCTGGCCATGAACGGTATGCAAATGAGGCGTGACTAAAGGTGACACGGACTTGGACAATGCTCTGACATTTCATTGCCATTTAGCTTGTGGGAAGGCATTTATCTGTTTTAGAAGCGATTCTTTTCTTCCTTATGCTAAACAGGGTTGATTGAATAGGTTCACTCGGATACAAACCAGTCGTTACACATTTGTCTCTTGCTTACTGACACCCTTAGTTCCTCCCTTAAGCATCCCTTCAGTTTGTATCTGATTACCTCCCTCATTCGGTCACCAGTGTGGTTTTCCGCAGTCCGTGATTTGCACTCCGTGACCTTTATCAACGTTTTGTAGTGTTACGACCTGGGACTGAAATGTACTTAATTGGGATTATATGTCATAAATCTACACACTAGCCCTTGATGTTGAAGTGGTAGATATATCAGTATTATTTACAGCCATAACATTAAAACCACCTGCCTAATATTGTGTAGATCCCACTTGTGACACCAACATGGCGCTGACTCCACTGACTCCACAAGTCCTCTGAAGGTGTGCTGTGGCATCTGGCACCGAGACGTTAGCGGCAGATCCGTTAGGTCCTGTTAATTGCGAGGTGGGGCCTCCATGGATCGGACTTGTCTGTCCAGCACATCCCAGTCCAACACCTTGAACTCTTTGTCATGTTCCTCAAACCATTCGTGAACAATGTTTGCAGTGTAACATCGGGCATTACCCTGCTGAAAGAGGCCACTGGAATACAGTTGCCAGGAAGTACTTGATCTGCAACACTGTTTAAGTAGGTGTAAATATTATGATTGGACAAGTATTTCGCCCCCAGTGCTCTGAGATGCCTAAATTAGTTCTGGTGCAAACAGCTGCCATTACAAGTCGCATAATTATACAGATGAATGCGGTTGACCCATGTGCAATTAAATTATAATGATCTCATTATAAATACACCTGTTCCTGAAAGGCTCCAGAGAATATACCTAAACAAACTGAATCGTGAAGGCCGAAGAGCGATCAAAACACGTCTGGGACAAAGTTCCAGAAAGGTATCAACTTAGCTTTGTAAATAAATCCCAAACTTTGAACATGACACAGGGACATTAATAAAAAGTGGAAGAATATGGTACAACCATGCCTAGACGAGGTCATGCACCAAAAGTCAGTGCCAGGTGAGAAGGGCATAGGTCAAAGAAGCAACCAAGAGGTCAAGGGTCACTCTGAAGGAGCTGGACAGATCCATGTCTCAGATGGGAGACTCTGTTCCCAGCACAGCCACAGCCATAGTTAGACATATTGTGTAAGTTAAAAGGTAAAAATCGCAATTAACCTATCGGACCATTTTTTCCCCTACAATTGTTCTCCCGCAGTTATCAAGATATTTACCCCAAACCAACTTTAACTCCTCCGTCCTGTGCCCAAAGAGTGTGCTTGTATACAGCTTTAGGAAGTTCGTACTCATTCTTTCATTTTCCTGTCGTTTTTTTTCCCCTCATTGAATTTAATGGAGTTTTGGAATCAAAGTCTTCCTGCTCAGTAACACTTCATCAGTGAGCTACCAGACTTCATATGACACCTCAGGACAACTCAGCCAACACATACTGTACATGGAATCAGCTATGACCTGCACTCATCTTTTTCATGCTTCTCATCCATCCCTTTTTATCCCATTGGCTGCAATGCGTTTTTGACCCCATTGAAATGAATGGAGTTTTGGAATCAGAGTCGTCCTGCTCGGTCACGCCTCATCAGAGAGCCACCGAAGTTCATTTCCCAGCTCGGAACAACTCATCCAACACACACATCCATCCGTCATGAGCCGCACTCATTTTTTTTTTGCGCTGCAGAGCAATCACACTCGCATTTTCTCGTGGAAATGCATCTCTATTTCCATTTCACGTTCAGCTTATAAAATTATGGAAACTTTGAAGGGGGTGAAGACTTACACAAGGTAACTTCTACCTCATACCCTGGCTTTTTCACTTCTGTGCAGAGTACGCAATTTACTTCCTTAGTCACTCCTACATTCTCTGTCAGCCTTCACTCTACTTCCTTACTCGATCACTTACTCACCTACTTATTCACTGGCTTCTGCTGTCCGTAATGAAGTATTTCTGTCAGTCACTCCCTCCATCACCAAACCTCCATCACCAAACGTAATATGATGTCCGAGCAACAGAAAAAGCAAGAGACAATGTAAAAACATAAAATAAAAAAAGACTAATACGATTATATATGATTGAGGAGATGGCAAGCATTGAAATAAGAGCCTAGTATATTTCCAATATATCACTACATGAATAATCCTAGTTGTAATTTTCACATTCATCACTGCAAATGTGGTTTAATTTCATTTCATTAGGCTTCCCCTTCATTATTTGCCACTTTATCCGGCACATCCCATTTAGTTTTTGGTTTATTTTTGGAAATACCTCCGCACACAGTGGCGAACAAGGTTTTGAGGTTTTGAGTTAATAAAATAATGCCAGGGTTCTTTTTTTTAATTCAGTGTTCTCTTGTAAAAAAAATGCAACATTTTGAAGGATAAACCATCAGTAAGTACTTAAAAATAATAATAAAAATCCAACTTCCGGCATTCAAAACTCCAGCGTTCAGCTGTCCGAAAGCCAACTCTATAATCTCGCAGTTTTTCCTCGTAATTATTTATGAAGATGTAAACGGCTATTGGGGCGTGTCTATAAAATGACTGACAAGAGGCCAATCCAAATGCAAACAAACATTCTAGGTTTTTTTTTTCATCTACAAAATACACTTATTCTTAATAGTTTATGGCTTAAACTATTATTTCTGTCATTTCTACATAATTTTTTATCTCTACTAGTAAGAAATGTAAAATACTGACTATTGCACCTTTAGTTCGCAGACGTCTGAGGTCTGCATGTGTGTCTGATGTGTGCAGTTTCTGTATTAAATCCTCTCTAAGCTTGTTTAACTCTACTCTAAATCCCACCCATAGTGCTTTACTTGCACCCTAGCTTACTCCATCCCGCCCTCCGCCCCACCGCAGCCTCTCACGCCCTATCTCTGTGCCACGCCCATTCTCTCATATACCAGCTGTTCCAACCCTCATTCAATTCGCTTTCACTCGCTCATTTTTTTCATTCAGTTCCTAGCTCTTTGACTCACTCACTGCCTCATTCACCCCTTATTTCACACACTCATACACTTGCTCGCTCACTCTACTTCATTTCTACACTTCACTCTCTCACTGGCTTCCTCATTCTCTCACGCACTCACACCTTCGTCTCCTCCCTTCCACCCACGCTCGAGCCCTTTTTCCGATGCGCACTCCCTCATTGTCTAAACTCTCACACAGTGGACTGCAAAACAAAAATATCCAGTACCACAAAGGCCAGTCACGCACATCTCAGGGCTCCAATTATTGTATTTTTTGTGCATTGCACTAATTGCTTTGAGATACTACACGAGAGCAGGACAGACGTCTCTTTCTGCTTGCCAGAAAAACAGAAGGCCACTCGGGAGGATGTTAGCCTTCAGTCAATACATAATGAGCCTACGCTTTCTGCCTTAGCTCACAATGGCTGTTCCACTTATCATTATTTGTTATTATTCTCAATTTCTGACCATTGATTTTTTTTTCCTGCTTCTTTACTGAAGGTAAAACTGTTTTTTCCTTCACTTTCCGTATCCCTCTGTGCCTTATTCTGCTCTCCCTGGAGGAATCGATTACCTGTGTCAGCTGTTTTGCGAGAATGTGTACTTTACCCTTTCTTTCCCATATTCTTTGTCCTCTCCTCTCATCCACTCCTCTCCTCCCCATTCTTCTCCTCCCCTCCCCTTTCTTCCCGTCTTTTCTCCTTCCTTCCTCTCTCCTTTCCTCTCCTCTCCTGTTCCTTTTATATCAGCTCATCTCTTTGCTTTTCTCATTTCCTTTATTGCCCACTCCTGGTTTTGCGTCACCTCCTTTATGACGGTCGATAATCCCTCCGTTTTGTCCAGGACCCAATACCGTGGCATCTCATCTTCATCTCTGAGACTGCCTTGCTGGCTCTGTTCCATCTGCTCTCTTTATATTCTGTTCTCCCCCTTATCTTTTACTTTATTTCAATATCCGTCCCTTCTTGTTTACTGAACGTCCTTCCTGCAGATCAGACCAGATCATTGTCTCGGCCTCTCTTTTCCTCTTCTTAGATAGATAGATAGAATTCTGACGAGGAATACAGGGAGTATTGAAGTTATTGTAGATGTGGTAAAGAGATGTGCACAGTTTCTAGATTAACTGGACATTTCAGACAACTTCATCAACTATGCAAGCAAATTGCCTCTGCAGGGTGTTTATATTTGCCTGATCTTTGTGTTCTGTCGTCCTTCTTGCTCTGTGTTTATCTCCCTATCTCAGTCTCCCATTGTCCTTCTCTGTCTATATATCATTTTCTCCCTCAGCTGTCTCACTTAATAAAGATGAATAACCCTCGCTAATAGCAGCATATTAGCTCATATTAGCTTTCTTGGCATGACGATGCCACAATTAGAGTACTGCAAGGCTTTTCTGTGTCATAACTTTTGACACATATTCAATTCTATACGTTTCACACAAGGAAACTTGGACAGATATACGAATCTCGAATCTATTCTAACATGAAATAAAGACAGTGTACGGTCTCAGTGTGCGCCCTCTGTCTCTCATGCTGTACCGTGTTTGTGTGTATCCCAGTTATTAAATGTTGACGACTAAATAATGTTAAATCACTTGGTCTCTCTCTGTCTCAGCTCTGAAGGACGAGCGCTTTCAGATGGTTCTGTTCACGCCACGGCTGGTGCGCATCACGCTGAGTAATGTGAGCGTGTCGGACGAGGGTGGCTACTTCTGCCAGCTCTACACGGACTCCACGCACCACCAGGTGGCCACGCTGTCAGTGGTGGTTCCCCCGGAGGTGCCCACTGTGGAGGTGAAGAGCGAGGCGGTGGAGGGTGGAGAGGTGGAGCTCACCTGTGTGTCAGAGAGGAGCAAACCTCCCGCTACGCTGCGCTGGGTCCGAGACCGCCGAGAGATTCCTGGTTAGTCTGTCTATACACATATGTGATTGTGAGTGCACCCAAAGAGTGTCTAGGGGTGTGTGTCTGTGTGTGTCTGTGTGTGTGTGTGTGTGTGTGTGTGTGTGTTATGTATTAGATTGCATGCACCAGAATTAACATAGAGAGACACAGAAAGTTCTTAAAATGCTGTTCCGATTCATCACTGTCTTTGAGTAACTGATTTATCCTGCTCAGGTTTGTGGTCTTTAATAATCAGTTAATTGAATGAATTAAGTTAAATTAATACTTTATTTCAATTATACATACCTTATAGTATAAATTATTTTTTTAAAGGTTTTGTCTTCTTTTGGTCCGGATTGATGTGATCTCTGTTCTTAGCCCTACTGTACACCTGGTGCACTGATTGTGTGTGCACATGAGCGAACATGCAGATAGAAGCAAAATATATAAAACCAAGCACAAACACACACAATCATTCCACAGGTCAGAATCCTGCGCAGCTCACACTCAGCACAAACTCAGCGTTTCACACATGTCCATAACTCAACCCTCATCATACAGCACACTCAAATGCTCACCCACTCATTCACTCACTCACTTATTCACTCAAATGCTCACTCACTCATTCACTCACTCACATTCATTCATTCACCCACTCATTCATTCACCCACTCACTCATCCACTCACACTCACTCATTAGACCACTCACACCCATTAACTCACTCACTCACACACTCATACACTCACTCATTCATTCACCCACTCACTCACTCACACACTCACCCACTGACTCATTCGCTCACTCACATACTCGTACACTCACTCATTCATTCACCTATTCACTCATTCACACACTCACTCATTCGCTCACTCACACACTCATACACTCACTCATTCATTCACCTATTCACTCATTCAAACACTCACTCATTCGCTCACATACACTCACTCATTCATTCACCTATTCATTCATTCACCCACTCACTCATTCACTCACTCACACACTCGCCCACTTATTCATTCACCTAGTCACTTATCCACACACACTCACTCATTAGACCACTCACACCCATTAACTCACTCACTCACTCACTCACCCACTCACTCAGTCACTCATTCATTAGACCACTCACACTCATTCACTCACACACTCACTCATTAGACCACTCACACCCATTAACACACTCCCTCACTCACTCACTCAGTTACTCACTCAGTTTCTCACTCACTCGCTCATTCACTCACTTATTATTCCACTCATTCATTCACTCACTTACACAATCACTCCCTCACTCGCTCATTCACTGACACACATTTACTCACCCACTTACACCATCTATTCATCACAGAGCTCTGTTCAGTTTTTTCAGAGGAAACACCACTTTCCTCTGATTTGCTTTTTCTTTCAACCTCTTCCTTATTCTTGTTCGCTTTCTCCTCGGTCTGTCTAGGTTATCATTTCGTTCTTCCTACAGAAGGTTGTCTGGCTTTGTACTCACTCTACCTGTTGTGCACAAGTGTCTCTTTTGTCCTCCTAATCTCTGTCATTTGTCTGTCAGGGAATCAGCACACCTCTCTGTGTTGCTATTTTGTTGCACTCTTAGACACATCTGTCCATCTGGCCATCTGCCTGATTGGTCCCCCCCCATACACACACACACCTTACACACACACACACACACACACGCACACCTTACACACCTCACACATTCACAGATAAACAGTCTCAGCTGTGTGCCAGAGGCGGTACCCAGGTGCTCGTGTGTGTTAAATACTTTGTGTTTCTCTGTCCACGTCGTCTCGCTTTCTTTTACTGCTATCACTTCCGTCTTCTCATTCCTCCCATGTATCAGTCCGCCAACCCTTTCACCATCCCTCCTCTCTCTCCTTTCTGTTTCAGTGAGCTTCATTGGCATGGAAAAATAAAAGTATATTTGAACTGACAAATCTTCTCTATGTAAATGTTAAAAAAATAATGAAATATGAAATTGAAAATTGCAGCGTCTATAAAATTGCAATAGGAGTGTGTATACCTCATTGCATTATTTCTCTCTCTTCCTCGCTCTCTCTCTCACCATTATTATGGATTACAGGAGTAATTAGTTGTGCTAAATCCCTATTAAATACCTTGGACAATGTGTGAATGTTTTACTCATCTGTAAAAGCAAACACAGCAAAATCCCCATGACTGTATTCACTCTAAAAAGTTTTTTTTTTTTTCAACATATTAGCAGGTTTGTAAGGAGAGCAGCCCACTGCATAGCAGCCTCACAGCATTTGGACTGTATGACACGTTGAAGCGATGTACAAGGGTATTAGCACTGTTAGCAAGTTACTAACAAGTCATTAAAGCTACTTCAGTCTTGCTAGCAGGAATAAGCAGCATCGCTTTGTTGTGACCTAAACTCCGATTTGGTGCGTCGTGTAAGAAATGTGTGGTTTTGTGATGGATATTGACTCGTATAATGTCTCAGCAATAAATTCTGCAAACATACATCTTAAATAATTCCCTTAACGTGATTACACTACAGCACACTTTAATGTACTGGCAGCCACACTAATGATTAATGCATTTCAAGTGTGCTAAAAAGAAACATAAACATGGTATTAAAGCCAGACATTAATCTTGTTCAGTGTACTTAACCGTGAGGAAATGCAGCTGTTTTAAGTATATTTCAGTATGCTTTAACGTAATAGGATATTAATTTTCATCCACGATTCACAAGTATTTCAAGTGAAATTCAATATAGTATTACAAATACAATGCTGTTGATCATTTAGGATATTAGAAGTACAGTGGCATGCAAAAGTTTGGGTTGCTTTAAACGTGAAGGGTTCAGTGGGCAGGAGATGCAGAAAGTTAAAGAAGATGCATTTCTTTAATATTTTAAGATAGATTACATTTTTATTTCCATCATTATATCATCACAAAATTCCAAAAAAAAAAAGAAAAGGGCCTGAAGCAAAAGTTTGGGCACCTGACATGGTCAGTACTTAGTAAGAGCCCCTTAGGCAAGTATCACAGCTCGTAAATGCTTTTTGGAGCCAGCCAAGAGCCTTCCAGTTCTTAATTTAGGGTTTTTCGTCCATTCATCCTTGCAAAAGGCGTCTAATTCTGCGTCTGATTCTGGGGCCGTCTTGCATGCACTGCTCTTTTGAGATCTAGCCACAGATTTTCAATGATGCCCCTCTTGTAGATTTTGAGGTGTGTTTCAGATCATTATCTTCTTATAGGACCCATCCTCTTTTGAACTTTTTTGCAGATGGTGTGATGTTTTCTTCCAGAACTTGGTGGTATTTGTTCAAATCTGTTCTTCCCGCTACCACTGAAATCTTCCCTGTGCCGCTGGCTGCAAAACAAGCCCCCAAAGTATGATCGATCCACACCCATGCTTGATAATTGGAGAGATTCTTTTCCTGGAATTCGGCACCTTTTTTTCTCCAAACATGCCTTTGCACATTGAGGCCAGTTCTATTTTGTTAGTTCTTGTTTCCAAAATGCATCAGGCTTGTTTAGATGTACATTTGCAGACTTCAGAAGCTGAATTTAGTAGCCAGGACACAGGAAAGGTTTTCTTCTGCTGACTCTACCATGAAGGTCATATTTGTTCAGGTGTCACTGCACAGTGGAACAATGCACCACCACGCCAGAGGTTCATACATCTTCCTGAAGGTCTTTTGCAGTCAAACAGGCGTTTTTATTTGCCTTTCTAGCAATCCAATGAGCAGTTCTTTCATTTTGCAACAGCAATTCGAAACTAATTCTTAAAGTTTTGTTATTTATTAGTATTTTAATCAAATACATATAAGCATTCATATATACATATATTTTATTCATATGAACTTCTTTTTTTTAATGTACTGAAAACTGTGCTTTCTTTGACATACTCAAGCTGTTACACAATCCACTCTAAATACGCAGAACAGCAGAAACAGAATAAACACTGACGACTCTGAACATTGTGTCTCTCTATCCGTCTGTCCCTCAGGTGTGGTGTCTCAGCAGGAGAACGGAAAGACGGTGAGCGTGTCCAACACCATACGGCTTCCCGTCGAGAGGAAGGACAACGGTGCTGCTCTCAGCTGTGAGGCTTCCCACCCAGCACTCGTGGGACAGAAGAGGGTCCGCCATTACCGTCTAGATGTCCACTGTGAGAGTTTTATGTTTTATTAAATCGCTGTTATCCGTGTGAATTTAATAAATTTTATATACACGGGTGCCAAGTAACAAAAAAAAACCCACGGCGTTTGAAATGTACGAAACAGAAGCAAATAAACCATTTTTAAGAATTTACAGCCAAATCCTGTGACGTTTATGCTGGTGTTAAAATCTGAAGTCTTTACAAGGTCAGAATGAAACCAAGCCGCAAATTTATTGTCTTTACAATGTAACAGGAAACAATGGGTACTGCTAATCACGGCCCATTAGCGCTAGTTATTAGCCCACGGAATAGCCATCTGCTAAAGCCTGTACTCTTGGCAGGATTTTAAAAGCAATTGCCTCTAATTATGTTGTTGCCTGATTATGGACAAAGAAGCGCCATAATGACTGTACAAGGCGATGTGTGATGCTCAGCATTGCAGATGATGTTCAAAAGCAAAACACTACAGTAAGATCTTCTTGTTCTGTCTCCACAGTCGCCCCGACGGTGAGGATCAGCCCCCCACAGGGCATTCTGCGAGAGGGGGACTCGCTCATCCTTACCTGCTCCGTCACTGGAAATCCACTGTGAGTGTGAACACACGTAAGGGTGTGGGTGTGGGTGTGTGTTGTTCTTTGGCATGCTGCATTGAAAGTGGAATTATTTTTTCCACATCAAGCTCTTTTGTGCTTGCCAGATCTTTTCCCCATAGATCCCCAGTGCTCAACAGACCAGCCCAATCCAGATGAGCTGAAAAGCTCATGAGAAGATCAACATGAGCCTAAAAGCAAATTCAGAGATCGCAGATCTGGGGCAGCTGCCACTAGTTGTACCTACCGTTTGATTTCTTTTCCTTCGTCTCCTTCCCCTCTTGCTGGTCTTTGTGAATTTAAGAGGCTCTGAGAGTAGAGCCATTAAAGCCCCCTGGAGTCTTGTAAGTAAAGCAAGGACTGAAGGCTAGACGGAGGGAAACTGGCGAGTGTGCCAGCGCCTGTCCTTTTATGGGGGACGGCCAGATGACAGATGGAGTGGAGAGAAGTGATGGACTCAGATAGGCCCTTGAGAACAAGGGTGTAGGGAGGATAAAGGGATGAGTTCTCTGGCCAGATTGAGTGAGATGAATATGGGTTAAGTGTGAAAGTGTGAAAGAAAATGATGTGATTGCAAACACCAACCCGTGTGTGAGGAGGACAGGACAGAAAGCAGCACTGGCTTGTAAAGATGAACAAGTGAGGGATGGAGAGAGCCACTCCCTGGCCCTGAGCTCACGCTACGCCGAGCGCATCGCTCTCTTATAGAGCTATAATGATCCTGCTCCTCTGACATTAATCACCAATTAAACCCTGTCCACTGTTGTTGCCGAGGTGTGTTTATTAGTAGCCTACGGCTGTTTGTTAGGTCCTGTGTGTGTCTGTTTGTGTGTGCATATGCATGTGTGTATGACACAGGATGTGAATCCTGGGCAAGCTTTAATTAAAAGTGTCCAGTAGGATTATTGGCAAATCTAATAGAGGGATTGTAATCTAGCCAGGGAAGGATGAAGGATAAAGCTCTTTTTCAGCCGTTGGGATGAGAACAGGCTCATGGATCACATCACAGCTGTGACAGTGTGCGCATCCCATAATCTCTTTGCGTTCATGGTCTTTGTACCACAGCCTTCCATTCGTTATCCGCTTGGTCTCAACATCAGGGTCCAAATGTCTGTGTACTTGGTGTTGGATGTTCTGTTCACTGGGAATAGCAAATGTTTTCAGAACCTTTAAGCGTCAAAAAGGCTTGGTCAATATTGATACAGTTAAGTGTTTTAAATGGTACCAGTACTCATTGGTACGAATTATGATACTGATACAGAAACGAGTGAGCTGTTGAGTTTTACGCATCTGTGAGTGTGAAGAGACATTGTGTTTAGCTCTGTTTATGCCGGTTGCTACTGTGTTCTGCCAGCAACGAACTCCTTATGCTGAGATTTATGTTGAAGTTATCCTGCAGCTTAAACAGTATCGTTAATATAGAGTGGCTAATCTGAGTGGCATGGTCATTAAAAATGTGAATTGCACCTTGACTCTTGGGCAAAGTGTAAACCCTGGAAGATTCAAATGTAAAAGGTTTCAAGGTTTGATTCAGAACCTCCTTAGCAAGCAATAATCTCTTAACAATCCCAGAACACTTAAGGAACCACTTTGTATGGGACATTATAGCTTCAGCCTTTGTTTTTTTTTTTTTTTTTTTTTTTTTATATATAAAATCTCCATCTTTGTGTTAATTCTTTCTTTCTCTCTGTATTCCTTTAGGCCACGGGACATTCACTGGTCACGAGTGAACGACACTCTGCCTGAGAGGGCAGAAGTTTCTGGCACCACCCTGGTCATGTCTCGCCTTAGCCAAACACACAACGGTACCTACCTGTGTCAGGCGCACAATAATTACGGCCGTGCAGCCGACCAGTACACACTGCTGGTGTATGGTAAGAGAAAACTACTTCTGTCCCTGATAGTCATCATCTATTTCTGTCTCATTTAGATCCTTCTTTTACATACGGTCCCTCCTGAAAATATTGGAACAGCAAGGCCTATTTTCTGTGTTTGCTATACATTGAAGACATTTGGGTTTGAGAACAAAAAGTGTATTGATATATCAGAATTTCAGCATTTGTTTCCTGATATTAGCATCTAGTGGTATTAAACAGTTTAGAGCACGGCACCTTTTGTTTAAACCCACCCACCCATTTTATAAGTGATCAAAAATATTGGAACACATGACTGACTGGCGTTTCTTGTTGCCCCGCTGTGTCCTGTTAGATTGATTGTTTCAATAATTAATAGCTCTGAATGTCTACTCTTGGTTTGAGCCCTGGGTTTCATCTGTGAAGATTGCATTTGTTGTTAAAAAAAAAAGATAAACCTGCATGAAGCTGTCTATGGGAGAAAAGCAAACCATTTTGAAGCTGAGAAAAGAGGGAAAATCTAGCCTGGTGCATAGCCAGTACCACAAATTGGAATGTCCTGAAACAGAAAGAAACCACTGGTGCGCTAAGCAACCAGACATTGAACAGATTGGCCAAGGAAAACAGCAGCAGTTGATGACAGAAACATTGTGAGAACTGTGACCAAAAACCCACAAACAACATCACCTACATCACCAACAACCTCCACAGGGCAGGGGTGAAGAAATCACAAGCCACCATTCAAAGAAGACTTCAAGAGCAGAAATGTAGAGGCCATATGACCAGATGCAAACCACTCATCAGCAATAAGAATCAGAAGGCCAGATTGGAGTTTACAAAGAAATACAGAAATGAGCAACAAAAGCTCTAGAACAAAGATTAACCTTTACCAAAGTGATACAAAGACCAAAGTGTGGAGAAAGAAAAGATCTGCTCATGATCCAAAACATATGAGCTCATCGATCAAGCACAGTGAAGGTAGTGTCATGCCTTGGGCTTGCATGGCTGCTTCTGGAACAGACTCACTAATCTTTATTGGTGATGTAACTCATGATAGTAGCAGCAGAATGAAGTCTACAGCAACATCCTGTCTGCAAATTTACAGAGAAATGCATCCAATCTAATTGAGAGGAACTTCATAATGCAGCAAGACAATGACCCAAAGCACACTGCCAACACAACAAAGGACTTCATCAGGGGAAAAGTGGAAGGTTTTAATTGGCCAACTCAGTCATGAGACCTTAACCTATTTGAGCTGCATTTCACCTCCGGAAGAGGAGACTGAGGAGAGAAACCTCCCAAAACAACCAACAACTGAAAGAAGCTGCAGTACAAGCCTGGAAAAGTATTACAAAAAAGAATTCACCAGTTTGGTGACGTCAGTGGGTCGCTGGGTTGATGCAGTTATTGCAAGCAAGAGACATGCGTCTAAATATTAAGTGTTATTTACTTTAATTTACTTAAGACTATCTATTTCTCTACTTTTGCTCACCTAAAAATTATGTGGACTGGTTACTCTGTGTAATTATCATGCTTTTTGCGTGTGTGATCGGAGTATTTATGCTCGGCTGCCTCCCTGTGTACTCACCCCCGCTGTTTCCCATACCCCCTTCCCTGCATGCATCTTGTTCCTGTTGCACTTTATTTCCGTTCTGTCAGTACTGTGTATGTCACACATGTATCTTGTTCCTTGGGTCTAGGAGAAGCGCTATTTCATCTCACTATACTACACATTGTGTAAGGCTGTGATGACAATAAATATCTAATTGACTTGATTTGGCTTAACTAATAGGAGGTACTAGTTATTAAGTACGAGTGTTCACATCCTATTTCTACAAGCGTAGACAGTGAATGATGTGTTCAGCACAGCAACTATAATTGAAACAGTATAAAAGAAAAATTGTTATTAGGTTAGGCACAGGAATCTGTTTGTCTGTTGTTATGACTTGGATGAAGATCAGACAACATTTTATGAGTAAGTACAGAAATCTAATTCAAAATATCACACAAACATTTTCTTGTAACTGTAGGTGTACTTTGTGGGTCTACAATTGCTGACTGTTGCCATGCATAATTTGTCAGTCCCACACTAGTCCATCCATCAATAGACAAGGGACCACACACTCATGCACACACTATAATGTCTCTACAGCGTTTAGAATGGTTCATCACTAAAATCATATCGGTCAACAGTGGTCCTATGGTGATTGCTTTCTATTAGAAGGGGGCTGACAGATATAGCATACAAAAAGATGGATGACAGTCAGCATGAACAATGAGTCATCATTAGGTTGAAAAATCAAAATGCACTCATCAGAGAAATCACAAATATTAGGCTTAAAAACAAAGAATGTACTGGTGAGCTCGGGAACATCAAAAGGCCTGGAAGACAACTGAAAACAACTGTGGAGGATTACAGAAGAATTCTTTCTCTGGTGAAGAAAAGCCCCTTCAGTTGGACAGATCAAGAACATTCTCCATGTAGGTGTAGCTGAATCAAAGTCAACAATAAAGAGCAGATTTCACCAGACTAAATACAGAAGTTTTACCTTAAGATGTAACCCATGTAAGTCTCAAAAACAGGGCTTAGATTATAGTTTTCCAAAAAAAGACTTCTAAAAAACCTTTGCATTTCTGGGGCAACATCCAATGGACAGATGAGATAAAGATCAATTCGTATCAGGGTGATAGGAAGTGTAGTGTATGACGGGAAGAAACTGATCATGATCCAAGGTATACCATTTCATCTGATGGCATGTGCATGTATGGCTGCCAGTGGATCTGGTTGCTTTGTCTTTATTAACAATGTGACTGCTGGCAAAAGCTGCAAGATGAAGTGTATGGAGCTATATAATCTGCTCAGATTCACCCAAATGCTTCCAAACCCATTGGAAGGTGCTTCACAGTACAGATGGACAAAGACCCAACTCACACTTCGAAAGCACCCCGACTTTTTTAAGGCGAAGAAGTGGAATGTTCTGCAATGACCATGTCAGTCACCTGACTTGAATCCAGTTATGCATGAAGTTCATTTGCTGAAGGCAAAACTGATGGTAAAATGCCTCAAGGACAAACAGGAACAGAAGTCAGCTGCTGTAAAAGCCTGGCAGAGCATCACCAGGGACGAAACCCAGCATCTGGTGATGTCTATGGGTTCCAGATTTCAGGCAGTAATTGACTGCAAAGGATTTGCACCCAAGTATTAAAAATGACAATTTAGTTTCTGATGTTTGTCCAATTACTTTTGAGTATTTGAGTAACTGCTCCGGGTGGCACAGTAGTGTAGTGATTAGCACTGTTGCCTCACTGCAAGAAGCAGTGGGTTCTGGGATTGAACCTGGGGCCTCTCTGTGCAGAGTTTGCATATTCTCCTTATGCTTGCATGGGTTTCCTCCTGCTTTGGTTTCAGTCCAAAGGCATCCAAAGTCACCCACAGGTGTGAATGTGAGTGCGAATGGTTGTTCATCTCTGTGTTAGCCCTGTGATAGATTGATGACTTGCCCAGGGTGTACTCGACCTTTCTCCTGAAGTCAGCTGGGATTGGCTCCAGCTTTCCCACGCCCCTGACATATTGGATGGATGGATGTGTAATTGCTCCTTAAAAAGCAGGGTGGGAGGGGGCATGTATAAGAAGTGTTTATACCATGCATGCCTATGCTGTTTAACATATGATAATTATCTGCACTTTACTAATTTATTTTAAATACAATCGGTTCTATAGAAAGACATTTGTATATATAATAAAGTATATGAAAACCACCATGGTGCACACCTGTTCAGTTTGCTATAGCCATGTAATGTGTCTATTTTAAACTGCATTATAGAGATGTTCTTACTGTGTGTTTGTGCCAGATGTAGCTTGAGTCACTGATCACTGAATTGTGCACTTGCGATTTTTTTGGAGATCTGCAAGAATTTTGCAGTAATCAATGCGCTGGCATTACAGACATTGTGTTTGCTTATAAATAGATATTGATATGACTTTTCTCTCTCTATTATTTTCTCCAGTGCTGTCGCTTTGTTGTTTATTTTTACAGGGTATTTACTAATTGAATTTATTATATATAGAAATCATAAATAGTAAAATATTTATATATACTTGTACATTTTATTTGCAATTTAATGTATATTATTATATTTTAATACTGATCATTTTTGTGGAATGAAAACAATAAACAGTTTTTTTTCTCTTGCATTTTTAGAATTATTTTGATAAACAATTTAGATAGATATTAGCATTTATCTTTATCTTTAGTATTGTAATTTTAGTTTGATTTTTGATTTTTCGATTTTTTTTTACATTTAATTTTTTGCACCTTTGTACTGTATTTGAGATCTATCCATAATCTTATTTCTTTAGTATAACACTTTTTAAATTGCCATTTTAAAGTGCCATGTTAAATTATTGTTCTTAGTCAAAAGACAAAGGCAAAATAAAATGACCAAATAAATTCCCAATACAGAGACTTATGACAGACGATGGTGATGTTGAAAAATTTTACTTTAAAAATTACAATTTTAAGGCAACTAATAATAGCTAATACAAACATTGCAAAATAATAAATATAGTCTATTTGCAGGTATCTACAGGAAATGTATTTTTAATTTGAAACCATGTGATATGATGCATTATGGAGAAAATGTGAAAAAAATAGGGGGCGATTACTTTCATGGGTGCCATAGCTAGGTGAGTTTGAGAACACTGTGTGCTATGGGGTGTGTGGAGTAATGGCTTTTGTACAGAGCATTAAATTAGACCCACAGGTGGCCATTCTAATATTATCTGGAGTTCAACTATAAAGCTTTGGGGCTTGGGCAGGAAGTGATAGATCACCTTGGCTTCTGTCAGAGGGAGAGATGCTAGATGACCCTCTGTGTGTGTGTCTGTGTGTGTGTGTGTGGGAGAGAGGGAGAGAGAAAGAGAGATTTATTTGGATTCCTGCTGATATGTGGTACAGACATCACTGTTGCGTTTATCACGATGAGCCTGGAGCAATCATAGAGGCTATTAGAGTAACCACAGGATGCTGTGTGTGTGTGTGCGTGCTTCTGTATATTTATGTATTTTAAAGTATACGTGGTTAACTGTGTCTGTGTGATGCGTTTTTGCAGAGCTCCATGTATTCCCTGGCATTGAAATGTCTTATCAGCCTGTCTACCATCATCCTCCTCGGCCTCATCATCGCTTACCATGCTCGAGAGGTGCAGGTAAGAATATACACACTCTCACCCACACCAACAGATGTATACTCATTCATACACTGTATACACTAGGGTTTAAGAGATTAAATTCACTACCAAAAATAATTTTTTTATTGATAATAGAAAAATTATATATTTATGTGAAATAAAACTAGAGAAAACTAGAGTTTGGCCAGAGAAACAAATTTGCTGATACCAAAACTTTGGTGGCTCCGATTCTGTAATTTTGTGTCCACTTATCTTTTAGATGCTCACACTCAAGGGTAAACATTTAAATTAATCTGATTACTTATTAAATGTACATTAGGGTTATTATTTTTTTGGTATAGCCACAAATATGGTGAAGAAAAAAATAAATGGTTATATATATATATATATATATATATAAAAGTGAAATTATTCAGTTCAGAAATTCAATTCAATTCAATTTTATTTGTATAGCACTTTTAACAAGAGACATTGTCACAAAGCAGCTTCACAAAAGTGTATAAATTCTCAATATAAACTTATGGATCTATACATTTATCTATATATATCCCTAATGAGCAAGCCTGTGGCGACGGCGGCGAGGAAAAACTCCCTGAGATGGCAGAAGGAAGAAACCTTTTTAGGAACCAGACTCAAAAGGGATCCCATCCTCATTTGGGTCACACTGTATAGTGCAAATACAACTAACACCCTTTAATACTAGGGTCAAGTTTAGAGTATCATAGTGGTCATCAACAACCCTGGAGATCTGAACTCAGTGTAAAGAATTCAGTGTAAAGAGCTAACCTTGCTAATCAACTAGATTAATTATCTTGACCGGTAGTGTTATGGTGATGTAGCATGTAGTGATCATAATTAAGGGTACACAAACTTGTGCACGTGCATTAGGAATGAATGGTTTAGTTGCAACCTGGGTTTTGGGCTGAGGGAATTTTGTGATCAGTAGATTTTAAAACATTGTGAACCAATGAATTAGTACATTAGGAACATTGTACAGAACAAATTCAATAATGGCAACTTGCTGCTGTTATCTTGATAAAGAAGGCACCGATGACAGGAAATGGAGGGCTGGATGGAAGTTGTGATCATTTCCTGCTTTCCTTTAAATTACTAATCCTCTCTCTAGGGTAAAATGAAGAATATGGTATTTAGGGTCATTTTCCCACAGCATGTAACACATGTAAAGGGATTTCTCAACACTTTCTCATCTCTATCTCTATCTCTTTTCCTTTCTGTCTTGTTTCTGTTTTGTCAGATGACAAACCCATGTTTCCATTCTGTCATTAGACCTCCTCTATGTCCTGCACTTAGCACATATTCACAGATCTTTGTGGTCAGAGATGCCCTCCTCCTTAGCACGTGCCCTCAGACGTAGCAAAGCAAAAAGAAAACAAACCCAAAAACAGAGACAAACCTGTCTCGTGTTTGAGTGAACCCTCCTCTACTGCTCTTATTCACGATTGGACGGGTTCTTGACCAATGAGCAGACGGGGAGGTGGACTTCCTGTGGGCCTGCTGTATGAAGTGCCTCTGTAAAACACTCCTGAGCTCTCCTGTGGTGTTTATTTTATGGGGGAGAAGTGAAAAAGGTCCAGCGACGTGGCGTGTGTGGTGTTTGGAAATGTGCCTAGTTCTTTTTTCACTAGAGCGTGATTTGTGGTTCAGGTTTCAAGCTCTGTCATTTTAATGATTTTTTTAAAACCAAGGACATGTATATGTAGAAGGAGCTCCATGATTTGGATGATGAACATGAACAAGAATGGAGAAAATGAGAGATTTTTTAAGGTAGACATTCTTCTGCCTTGTTATTCCTCATTTAAACAAACTCCTTGAAGGTCATCTTTTGAAGAGACAGGCCTTTATGGTCCTGACAATGTAATTGAGACTGATTATGTGTCTGTAAGTGATGAACCAGATAAGAAGAGGGGCTTTAAAAGAACACACAGACAGAGAGAGAGAGAGAGAGAGAGAGAGAGAGAGAGATAAGATTATACTTAATCTTAATATTTTAGTATTATTTATACATGTCATAATCCAGGAAATGTAAGGAATTGATCAGGAAGTGTTATCAAAAATTCACATTACATCAAATAAGGATTCCAGACACATTGATGTCTATCATACTTCTCACCAAAATACAATATTAGTTAAGTTTATTGTATATATGATGGACAAAACGTACACTTAGCAATGACAAAAAGTGAAAAAACGGACTAGTGCTGCCATCTGCTGGTGACATGAAATACAACATGTACGGTCATCTCCATTAACAAAACGTGAAAATTCATTCATTTTTTCATATATTTAGTAACTGCTTTATCCTGGTCAGGGTCACAGTGAATCCTGGTAACACAAGGTCTAAGGTGGGAATACACCATGGATGGGACACCAGTCCATCACAGTGCACCATGGACACACACATTCATACCCAGGGGCAATTTACAGCAGTCAATCCACCTACTGGCATGGGGTTGGAATGTTGGAGAAAACCAGAGAACCTGGAGGGAACCCACACAGACACAGGAATAACATGCAAAACTCCACATTGACAGTAACATGACAATCAGGATCAGGATCGACCTTGAGACACTGGAACTGTGAGCCTTTCATCATCTTGCTTGGACCAATAATTGTAAAATGGATCATTTTACTCTCCTAAAGTGACTGACAAGATTGACCAATGTGTCATACATATTCATAAACATGAAGGCACAGTATGATGAAGTGTTTTTGACTCTTATGTATAGACAGATAGACAGTAAGTAGAAATGGCTTTAAATACCGTATAAGATATAAAAATGCTGCTACGTTCTGTGTTTTTCATAGACTTGACCTCGGTCGAGAAACTCCTGATCTGTTTACTAAACCTCGGTCCTCCTTTGGGAAAAAAATTATTACAAAGCCAGTTGACCTAATCTGCATGTCTTTGGACTGTGAGAGGAAACCGGAGCACCAGGAGGAAACCCACGCATGCACGGGGAGAACATGCAAACTCCACACAGGAAGGCACCCCAGGACCTTCTTGCTGTGAGGCGACAGTGCTAACCACCACACCACCGTGCCACCCTCAGAGTAGACCTAGTAATTATATAATTATTGTTATGACTTTAAAGGTGCAACAGTCTTATTTGTACAAAATTTCTTACTTGTACAAGTAACCTGGAGGATATGTAGAACATGATAAAGAAAACATTGGATTAAGTCGTAGCATTAGCAAAAGTTTATAAAGTCGCTGAGAAAACCTGTTTGGAAAACTGACTTCTGGTCCGGAATGCTTGTTCTTGTTTGGATGCACCTTCTGTCAGTCATTTTACAGACACTCTACAAGTGAGCCGGGCCCCTGGGGGCGGAAATTCAATTCGGAAATACTCTTACCTAATGCACCTTTAAGCCATCTCTAAACCATACTTTCCCATGTCTTCCCTCATCATCAGGCAGAAATGCACCCCAGAGCTCTTTATTTCCAGAGCTCTTTGCTTTTCCTTTGAAAAATTGCTTTTGATATGTTTAAATCTAGGCTGAAAACTTATGTTTAGCCAAGCCTTTTGTTAATAACCTTTTACTAGGTAAAGGTGCAGATCTGGGGGGTTCTCAGGCATTGAGT
>JAQMYM010000033.1:4796022-4806467 GCA_030014255.1 Parauchenoglanis ngamensis
TAGTAATCCATATTAACAAGGCACACGTGTTCACTGAAAAGCGTTCCAGGTGACGACTTCATGAAGCTGGTTAAGATGATGCCAATTGTACCATCACGGTAAATGATGATAAAATATGAAACATATTTTGTTTTTTTTACACTTTCTTGTTTACCACGTATTTCAGTATATTCCATACATGTCGCTTCATAGTTTTACAACGTAGAAAGCAAAAAAAAAAAAAGAAAACCATATGAAAACGTGTAGGTGTGTCCAAACGTTTGACCGGTAGTGTATACCTGTCTTTATTTATAGCATTATGTATAGTTTTTCAGCTGCGCTTGTTAAACTGGCTTCTTATGTACAGTATGTAATGTGATCTTTGCAGAAAGCAGGCAAGTTTAGAAAGTGAATAATAACATTTCTTCTTTGTTTTGGTGAAGTGTTTTCTTAGATATTATTATATATTTTTCTTAAAACCGTGTTAAAGTACTGGAACGGCTTGGCCAATTCTACTCTTTTTTGAAGACATTTGGGTTTGAGATCAGAGGATGAATCTGAGATGATGGATCAGAATTGTAGCTATTTACATCTAGATGTGAAGATAGTGTCATTGGCACATTTGATGGTAGACCACCCAATTTTCAGGTAAGCGAAAAATATAGGTACAAATAGTGTTAAGTAAATAACAAGGGAAGGTAAATAACACTTAATATTTGGTTGCATATCCTTGTTTGCAATATCGGCATCAAGCGAGCGACCCAGTGTCTTCGGCAAACTGTTCTTCTTTTGAAATGATATTCATCTTTTGATCTCAAACACAAATGTCTTCAATGTACAGTGAAAACAGCAGAATTGGCCTTGCTGTTCCAATACTTTCAAATTGTATTGGGAGTTTGTTATAAGCAGAAACACCCAATTTGGTAGATTTTCTCAGGCTGTCTTCCATATCAGGTCGCATCAGTGTTGTAGGTTTTAGTCAAACAATAAGTCTAAGAAAATTTTCAGCCACCCAGATCATTTTGTATGTCTAGTAGTTTTAGTTCAGAGTGACTGGGTATATGTTATAATCCTGAAAATGCTTTGCGACCCATCTGAAGCACTTCATTAGTTAGTACTGAGTGAAACTGATGAAGCCTTGCGTAGGAGTTTCGGTGGTGTTAGCAGAGTCAGTCGATTGGACTCATTTTATAATTGTTAGGACTCTACACCACTTATCTGAAAGGGCTTCATCGGTTTTACTCATTAGAACTAATGAAGCCCTTCAGATGGCTAGAAAAATGTTTTATAGCATGTCCAGTCACTTTGACTTAATACTATGAGATCTATTAATTAAACTTGCATACCGAGCCAGGAAGATGTGTGCTGCCCTTACTCAGGCCTGGCACAGAGCAAAGCCCATCTCGCTTGGTTTAGTGATTCACCTATAAGCCAGCATGGTTTCAGCGGAAATTTTGCCAACATTATAGTTTCATATCCTAAAGTAGACAAAGCCTAGGTTTTCAGTTGATATCAGTTTATAATAGTTTTACATTCCTTTTCATCTGTAATATTTAGCTAAAGTGCTTTGATGTGATGTGATGAGCAGGGAATAGGCAGGTATCCTGAGTGCACTGTATGCTCACTGCTACTAATATTTTATTTATGATTCGGTAATGGAATAAAATCAGAACTTAAAAAAAAAAAATCTATGATCTCTGAAGAGAGCCAATATTTAAAAAATTTCCTGTTTTTGCATTCCAACCCCAACATGAAGTTTTTAAACGGGTGAAAAAACGGTTAATACTGTTTCTTCTACAAAGACCATATGCAGGCTTTACTGTACGTAATTAATACACACAGGTTATGGAGTTTGTGCTTCAACATACAGCTGTAAAATAACCCATAAACATTTCTTATTGAAATCATTCCAAAGACTATGTTACACATTGTCAGCGTGTGAGATTCTCCATTTTTAAAAATGCATAGACATGCTATCTGGCTAAATGCAGGTTTGGTTATCTAGCTAATTCAAACTGTTTTATTCTGAGAAAATGCTTATTGTAAATTTAATCTCCCTTAATCTGAACTGTATCATTTTTGTTCCTAGCAGAAATGTCTGTATTTTTGTTTTCGTTCCGTGAAGTGGTTTAGAATTGGGTGTTAGAAACGACTGTGGTAGCATTACACCTTCAGATATGTAGAATAAGCATATCATCCAGTGTGCAGAATCGTTGCTGTGTACAAGATAAGAGCATGATTAATGCTTTTATGGTCATATAAATAGTTTAGATATAACATAAAGTACCTCAGCTTTGGATAGTGTTGTCTTAAGCCCCGCTTTGAAAGTTATTTACCTGATTTTTGGGACTTTGGGATGACTTCATTCATGCAGAAAGCCTGGCTAAGATTAAGTCCAATGGTTTGATTGAAGTGGTGTGGTAATGGTGGGCAGCTGTTCTAGCCAGCAGGGTACAAAAAGGATTTTCAAGCACAAAGTACAATCGAATGGGCCTCTCCATCTAGGGGAACTTTTCCTTTTTTCTCTCGTCCCCCACCTTTCAGTACCGCTGTGCAGAAAGTGTGGCCTACAGTTCAGTGAGACAGAAAAGGATTCAGAGAGAAAGCGAGAGCGATGAACAGTTCAGACAGATGAAGCAATAGGCAGAAGGGACCACTAATCATAACGCAGTGAAATGTGAAATGCACAGAACGAAAGAGGGGCTTGGCCAGAGATTTCCACCTAAAAAAGGAAGATGGAGAGTGAGCCGGCGAAATGAGAGAGAAAGGAGCCAAGACCTTTGTCCAATTTGAAAATCAGACAGGGTCATTTTTTTGTCAGCGCTGTTTCTAATATATAAAAGAACCCAATTAGTCGTGAGCTATGCATTTTATTCAGGCTACACACTAGAAAGACATGTTTAATCAAATAGCAATGAAATCTGAGGTCAATTATGTTTGAATACAATTATTATGGCCTCCCATCCTAGATGTTATATTACTCTTGGTTTAATTAAACATGCTCAGATCAGTCTTCATCACTGGGCTATAGTACATGTAGCTAGTTAATCCTTTTGAGGCATGAGATTAGGACAGCACCATTACTGTTATTTGAGGTGGTTGTCAGGGGAATATTAATTTGATTATTACAGCTAGCTAACAGGAGATCATACTTATTCAGAAATGATGGAAAGAAAAAAGTTCACATCATTTTCATGGAGCAGGCATCACGGTCACTATGGGGAAACCAGTATTTAAAATCAGCTAATTGGTTTTAGCCTTTCATTCAGAGAAATTACAAAAATTTGGATTTTGGGAAAGCCGACATGATGGCATCACACCCTTAGACGTGTTTTGCCTTTTGCTGTTGGCCTAGGTGAGCAAAACTCTAAGGGGGTTGGGGGAATAGCTGTTTGTAGAGCCAGAGATTCACTACCTGTAGTCGCTTTTTGAGGAGAAGAAATGAAAAGGACTGCGGGAACCAAACCATAAGTCTGGAAAAGGATGGAAGCCACATAATTTGCCCAAAGTGGCCATTGGCTGCTCGGGGCAAAGAGATGCAAAGCGTGGATGGTGTGTAGGGGTAGGCACAGGAGAACCAGGAGACACAAGGACAGAACCAGAGAGCGGGACCAGCCTGAGGTTTTCATCTGTAGCTCAGAGAGACTCAACACAGCCTGTCGTGACATCACACAACTAAGATCTACATATACACCCAGCAGAATAAGTAGGGGAATGAAAAAAACAGCAACGTCATAGACATAGACCAAAAAGGCTGGACTGAGGACAGTGTCATGAGCACAGACGCCCCAGTGGCTGCTGTGAATCTCTGCGTAGGTGAAGTTGTTCAGGTCCTCCATCAGGAACTTGGACAGGAAACCACCATATGGAAGGTACTTGCCAATCACAGCTGGTGTATGAGGGGGTGGCTTGTGGGTAGTCTGATTGGGCCAGATGAATCCCAGCCCCGCTGTGCCCCAAGTGTCCATTGAGTTGCACACAATGAACTGTGCAAAGGCAGTTACAACAGAGCAAAGCCAGCTGAGGAGCACCAGGCACAGCATCCGCTGACGTGTTACCAAGCCTGCATACCTGAAAGACATTTAACCAAGTATTAACTCCTAGACTATATCTTGGGATGAACAGATTCCAGTCAAGAAAGTTGATCATGTAGATTACACAGCCCATTGCACGAATCCCTCAACTCACCTGTGCCCTAATCGGCAATGTAGGTGCGTGTTAAGGATGAGAAGCAGCATTAGCCACACAGTGAACTGTCTGACCAGCAGGGGGAAACACACCAGCATGATGCATGTGTACAGACACTGAGTGCTTCTCAGGTTCAGCAGCATGTTGACTGGAATGTCCATGGCACCCCCGATAGCTCCCACCCAGCCCAAACAGAGCCTTAGACAGGAGGAAACATTCTTTACATGGCTCACACGCATGCACAGCCTAACGTTCATGCCAATCACGCACACTGACAGCATACACTGTGCCATGAAGAACAGCCACACCTGATGCATGGTGCCTGGGAGAGGAAGATAGAACCAAAAAAATTATAAAGGAGTGAATTATTACAGATCTTAAGAGTAGGGAAAACAGTGTATAATCGCTAAGCTGCCTCAGTAACAGTGGTGTGGAAGACGCCATGCTTTACTCCATTAAGCTAGTGCAAGCATCCTTTTTTACAGAGAAAAAAACTTAGCTACGAGGGCATAGGAAAAACGCTCACTCAACTGGACAGTTGGAGATTGGAAAAACATCTCCTGGTCTTTTTCCAGTCTTCAGCTGCCCAGTTTTGGTGAACCTGTGCCCACTGTAGCTTCAGATTCCTGTTCTTGGCTGACAAGGGTGTAATGTTCTGCTGATGTAGCTCATCTGATTCAAGGTTCAACCTGGTGTGATGGTTTTCTGCTCACCACGGTTTTCAAGAGTGGTTATTTGAGCTAGAGATCCTGTCATCCTCTTCTGACATCTTTCTGACAAGGTGTTTCCACTCACGGAACTGCCACTGGATGTTTTTTGGTTTTAGTACCATTCTGTATAAACTCTCCAAACCGCTGCATGTGAAAATCCCAGGAGATCAGTACTTTCTGAAATACCCAATTTTGCCCATCTGGCAACTACTGTTGAAGATCACATTTTCCCCCATTCTGATGTTAGATGTGAACATTAACTGTATCTGCATGATTTTATGCGCTGCACTGCAGGACCATGATTAGCTAATTGGTTAACTGCATGAATGATCGGGTGTGCCAGTGTTCCTAATAAAGTGGTTGGTGAGTGTATGTGGTGCTGCTGCCTGTGAAGTGGAAGGTTAGCAGAAATGTGCGAGTGAGCCGTTATCAATCAAAAGCCCTTAGACAGTTCAGTTTCGGTTATGGACAGCTTGTCATATAATGCCTTCGCTACCCTGACAGAAAGTTAATTTCATCGTGTATTTAGATAAACGGCTGTGAATATAAAAAAAAGAAAAGAAAAGAAAAAAAGACAGAGAGAAAATAACTACACAGCCCCTCGATATGACACTTATCACTGCTTATCATAATGAGTTTCAGCTTTTCAACAGGCTAGTGACACTAATCAGTTTTGAAATGCCCATGAGCATTTCATATTAATGAGCGATGCCTTAATCCACTGCTCTTCTGTGTGTGTGTGTGTGTGTGTGTGTGTGTGTGTGTGTTTGTGTGTGTGTTCAATTTGAGGTGTGCATATTTTTCATTGTTTCACCGCTCTTACAAATTGATTACATGGAATAATTAATGGGTGTAAAAATGTGTAATCTTCCCAGAGTAATTCAGGCACACATAATTATCTAGTGAATCAATGAAGAACCAAGGAACTAACATTGACCTGCAGACCTGAATTATACTCCATTCAACTGCACAACAGGAGATTGGTTTGTTAGGAAAGCAATGTATGTTCAAGCACCAGTGTTTTAGCAATAGTGATGTAAAAAAAAAACATGTATGGATTACAAATTGACTGTAAAAGGTGTAAGAACCTATTAGGTGTAGGAACGGAGTGGATATGTGTAAGATGAGGATAAGTATATATGTGAGGATAAGAGTGAAAGAAATTACCTGATAAGGTGGATAAAGCGGATTTTTTTTGTGTGTCTGCAGTAGTTTTTATCTTTCTTCGGATAATCCCTATCCACCACTCCTTTACACGCTGTCTATCTCAGGCTCTGCTGGATGAAAATAAACTCACTTTCATAGCCCACTTCCATCAGCCTCCTCTCACTTCCTTCTAAAGCCTGTGTAAACATATCAATAGTGTCGATGTGAGGGCAGGCCTGCTCTTTCCATTAGACCAGTGCAAAGTGCAGCATCGACACCACGTTCACTTGGGAAATACACATAAATGAGGTGGACAAAAAGCAGTTAGAGAAGTGAGTGATTTTACATCAGCTATAAAACTGGTTCTGCACTCAGCATCCTGATGGCATTACCCTGTCAGTTTTTAAATCAACAGATGACAATTAAGAATTGAAGGGAGGTAAAATGGTGTGCAAATCTTGAAGAGAATATTCTGCCTACCAAATACAGACAAAGTGCATCAGTAAAGAGGAAGAAAGGTGGACACTTAACAAGGTAAGACTAAACTAAACATGATTCATTATCCATACCATGGAGAAGCCAATCTCAGCTGATTTTGGGTGAGAGGCAGGGTACACCCCGGACAGGTCGCCAAATTATCTCAGGGCTGGAGTGCCTAAGGAAACCAATGCAAGCACAGGGGAAACATGCCAACTCCACAGAGAAAATCCCCAGTCGGCCAATAGGTTTGAACCCAGAACCTTCTTGCTGTGAGGTGACAGAGCTAACCATTGTCCCACTGTACTGTCCTAAACTAAACCCTGCACAGCTATACTTTAACAATTTACATCAGTATTGATTTTGCTTCTCTATGATCTAGCAGTTTGGTCTGATGAGTTCATTTCATTTCTTTTTCCAATAACAGGTGAAAGCCAAAGCATGAATTTAGCCTACAATGTCAAAGCCTGGTTGGAAAGCCATCATGTTCAATCTAACTCAACTCAATACATTTGAAAAATGTCCCTGAGATGACATGAGAGGAACCAGACTCAAAGGGGAACCTGTCTGCTTCTTGGTGACACCCTGGATAGTAAGATAATAAACCAGTATGGTGTACAGGTGTAGAAAAGTAAAGACAAACAGAACTAAATGTATCAGTGAGCGCATATCTCAAATTTTATGATCACAGCATCAGTTCTTAGGAACAAATCTACAATATCTAGGTGAGATTAATCACCAAAGCATGGGTGAGACTTGGGTATAAACTGTTTTTGGAAAGAGTAATCTGTAGTCCAGGGCTGTCAAACCAGTCCAGAAAGGGCCGGTGTGGGTGCAGATTTTCAATCCAATCTGATTCCAACCTGATTCCACCTTTTTAATCGTTTGACCTTGGCTTTCAGTTATTCAGGCATGGTTGGCATTCTGCTTGGTTGGAATGAAAACCTGCGCACACACCAGCCCTTTCCAAATAAAGTTTGACCCCCTGCCTTTAGGCTCTCAAGGTTGGACCATCCAAAGCCATTGTCTTTGGGTCAGATACTTGCAGAACTGTTCCCTCTTGATTTTCCCATTTTCCAAGACTGGAACGGATCCATACAATGAATATCAGATCAAGCAGTGGTTTCACCAGTCACATGTTCTAAACAGCACTGAACCGATGCTACTGGTGAACATTGGAAAAAATCTCCACTTCTTAAACTTGTGTTAAAAAAAAAAAAAAGAAATGAAAAATGATTATAATTTTACTGTTTGTTTCAGGACTGGCATTAACAGCTTTCCAGCAAGGATAGGAAGTAAATGGCTTTGATATTTATATATTGCTATATTTCTGTTGTACAGCAACTCTGACCAAGGTAACATGATTATTGAAGATGAATGGATAAATGAATTTCAGTTATATTCAAGCCCTAGATTTTGTCATTTTTTTTTATAAACACACGTTCAGCACATTTAATCTTTTAATAGCTGGAGGATTTTCTTCTTGAAGAAGCATCTATTATTCCACCGTACAGCTCAAGACTATATAGAAAGACTGAAAGCACACCTGGACTCACATTAAACTCAGTGTAATATGCTTGTATCTGAGGCGTCAAGGTTGGAGCCTGCAGTCGTGACACACTTTCGTGTGCCTCTCTGCCACTAATCCCATCCCCAGCATTGTCTGAGCTCATGAAAACTTGCTTCATAGAATTAAAGGGATTGGGACTCGAGCACCTACTAGATTTCTTAAGCATTATTTTATGAATACGGATACAAAAATGTTCTTAGGAGAATATAACATTATGGATTTCTGCTAGAGCTCATTTAAAGCGGGCCATTGTTCCGTCTATTCTAACGCCGTGGGAGAAATATAACATTTATTCAATTCCTCCAAGTCTACAAAAGAGCTTAATGAGGTGGAAGCACTATTCAAAATGTGACGTTGCCTACTAATTTCTATTGTTCCAATCCCTAGTAATTATTCACTATGTTATAAATGACTTCCTTTGTCTCACTGTTCATTTTGTAAATCATTTAGTGTGTGATTTAATTTGTGTATGTTGATAGTTACTCCAGGCAAGGATTAATGATTAAGTTTTAATTCACTCATTTGTTTTCCCAGCATTGTGCTCATGCTAAGGAATTGTGATAAATGATGATGATTTTTTGGAATAATTTTATGTGCAGATAGCAAACAACACTGGTAAAGTTAATATTAAGCCATTAATGAAGTAATTACATAATACAAAATTTGCTAATCTGACAAGCTCTAGAAACTGTTTTTTAAACTGGAGGGTAATACTTAGATAAAAATATTGTAGACAGAACACAAGTAAGTGTAAATTTCATTTAAGATGAGGAAGGTCATAATTTAAAAGTAAAATTAGCTTGTTATATCATTTATGACATTGCTGGTATATCAGGCGTTTTACAGTGGCCTGCAGGCGGTTCGGTGCTCATGGTTAAGAGGGGTAAAAATACACTTGGTATGTATTTAACTTCATATAAAGTACCTGCTTATGTATATCCACCAGGCTTCCTTGACATTTAAAACCTGATTTAGGTCTGTGAGATGGCTCTAGGAAAATATGACTGTATGACAACTGTATTTACTGCAAGCAATGTGTCTTAGCCCATTATACGACTCTGTTGCAAGGTCATGGCAATTTCCACTGTGGTCACAAAGGTAGTGATAACGTGTCACCTCAATGTATTGATCGCTGTTGCTTTGACTAGTGCCCATAGACCTATGAGTCAATGATAATATTAAGATTAGCATTGTATTAGTTGACTTCATTGATTATGCCCTAATGCTGTGTAATAAGAATAATAAGAATAAGAATAGCTTAAAATGAACTCCCACCCCCTCTTTTTGCATTCATTTATCATAGTTTGAATCTAGAAGTGAGAAAAAGGTGGAACATAACTCTTTAATCCATTCATCCTCTGGATAATACAATCCTGATTTTGTCCATTGATCGCTCAAAATGTAGTCCTAGTACCCAAGATATCTTTTTATTTATCCACGACACTCTACTGGGATTTTATTGAATATTGTAGCCCACCTTAACTCTTTCTCACTGTACACTGGCATTCCAAATTGACTTACTGGACTTTTTCAATCAGTATAAACAAAGGAATAATTTTATAGCCACAAGTCAGTTAGAAGATTAGACTGGACACTTTTCGGTTTCTGTGTGTAGGGTATCATGACTCTGATTTAGTTATTGGTGAGCAGGGTGATGATGGGAAATAGGAGGGGTGTGAGTCTCTTCCTGGGCAAACAATCCAGGTCAGGTCAACTGTCTTCTCTAAACTGCCTATAGGTCTAAATGTGAGTGTGAATGGTTGTTTGTTTCTGTGTTAGCCCTGCAATAGATTGATGACTTGCCCAGGGTGTACCCCGCCTCTTGCCTGAAACCAGCTGGGATTGGCTCCAGCTTCCCCACGACCCTGACAGATAAGCAGAAGCATGGATAGATAGATGGTTCCTGGTTCAGGTCTTATTTGACTGATCGTTATCAGTTTGTTGATATAAATGGTGACTCTACGCATAGTAAGGTGAAGTTTGGTTTTCCACAAGGTTCTGTTTTAGGCCCACTGCTTTTCTCTTTATATATGCTACCTCTGGGAAATATTATTCGTAAACATGGTATTAGCTTCCACTGCTATGCTGATGACACACAGTTGCATGTTTCAGCAAAGCCAGAAGAGAGACACCAGCTTAATAAAATTGAGGAATGTGTAAAGGACATTAGACAATGGATGCTGATTAGCTTCCTTCTACTTAATTCGGATAAGACAGACATACTAGTGCTAGGACAACATGTAGCTAGAAGTAAGTTTTCCAACTACTTAGTAACTCTGGATGGCCATTCACCATGTGTCAAAGTAAAAGACCTTGGTGTGATTATTGACTCCAATCTGTCATTTGAAGCTCATGTAGATAATATCACTAGGACA
>JAQMYM010000033.1:4844445-4864582 GCA_030014255.1 Parauchenoglanis ngamensis
TGAACTACCTCACACTGACTCAGTCTGCCACACACACACACACACACACACACACACACACACACACGCAGTGTTCTATTTCAGCCTACATTTCACCATCTGCTGAATATTGATCATGATTCTTGCTGATTAATCCTCTAATGCTTCTGGAGTGATTGAAGGTATTTACCGGAGACGGGAGTTACAGCACTACAGCACTGCTTGCCTTTTAAAAGTGTTTCATTAGCTGATTAAAGGAACATTCTGTCCAACTTTAAAGTCCCAGTCAGCAATATCCGGAACAGCAGACATTCCAGGATCAAGTCCAGCCCTGCGTTCCATAACTGTCTTGAACAAGTGCGCATTAACGTTCCCACCTCTGCATGCACTTAGTTGTGTACCAGCTGTCAGACAAGTGGCCACTGGCAGCATGAGGGTAGAACTGAGAGTGGATTTTATTACCATTTTTGAAATAAATACTTTCTGTACATTAATAAATATCCAAGTGAAAAGGAAGCATACTTAAGTGCTTTAATAGTATACTTGAAGTTTGTAAAGAATACTAAAAGTATATTTTTCATTTCTATATATTTGATGATGCTTTAGTACAACTTAGGAAATACACTTAAGTGAAAGTATTTCTTCACACATTGATGCACAATTAAATGAAAGTATATTTAACTGTCACATAAAAAAAAAAGCACAACTTAAGTCTATTTCTTTTTCACTCAGGTAGCCACTGTAATTCTACTGTTATGATGACTTGACCTGAGGATTATAGGCATGTAACTATTCACCCAATTCACGATTCAAGTTGATTCATGATATTTGGTTCACAATTCTAATTTTCCAGGATATTTTTGAAAAAAGATTAATACAATTGATTAATAAAAGAAAAATGAAAAGAAAACTACTAAAACAATATGCAATATTTATTTTCCTATTTATCAACTGTCACGTGAGGGGTGTTTGGCTGGACACATGCGCAGGTAGGAGGTGGCAGTAACAGAGAATATGTTTATTAAACACACTATGGCAGAGGTACAAAAACAGCAGGCAAAAGAGTAATCCAACCAGCAGAAACAAGGTCGGGCGATCGGCAAACAGAGCAACGTAGGGAAGGCAAAAAGACAATATCCAAACAGAGAAAAACCCAGAGTCACAATACCAGAAAACACACGAGGATACACGGCTTGGCAATAGCAGACTCAGGTTGGAGTAAAATATAATAGCTCATTATCTAAAATATTCCTTTTTATTAAAAATGAAAAAAGTTAATAAGCTTTTCCTTAAATTTAAAAAAAAGCTTAAACATTAAACATCGCCCTCCATTTGCTTCTGTTTACTTTAGCTTTCGGCAGTCTGTAAAAAGGTGGCTCAGATTTCTTGTTGATTCCAGCTAGGATTATTTGGCTCATTTTTTATTTCCCTCAATTTGAATCAGCACAAATTTGTATCACGATTTATTGATGAACAATATATCGTTACATGCCTAATGGACTAGCTGACCACTTTGTCTTACTTCATCATCATTAGGAAACATCTTTAACATGTTACGTACAAAAATATTCTTGCTATCAAATAAACAGGTATGTACAATTTTGCACTCAGTTGTAGCCCTATGTGACAATGCAATGTTAGCTTGTATGGATACATGTTTTACCCTGCAGCACTATACAGTATATTAGCACTTTTACTGAAACCATACATGATCATAGCTCATGTAACACGTCCTGTATATCTTACACAACAATTTGCATTCATTAATGTTAATGTATCATGATTAATTCCAGTACACTTATAATAAATAATGAATATGATAATAATAAACTGGAGATCTGTTGCATGGCTAACACAGAGATGAACGATTGCAGGGCTAACACAAAGAGATGGGCAATTTCCAGAAGCCTCCTGAAGTGTTTTATTCCATATTTATCATTAATATTAACAATGCTAATCTTATTTGAAACCTTGCAGTAGTATTTAGAGCTAGCCTGCCAGCTGGGCTGCTGAACTGATTAGAGATGGCCTGCGGTGTTCATCCTCCTTGCTACCCTGACGCATGGGTTTGATATCAGCCGGAAACTTGGCAATGTACAGTTTGACGGTAAATCACATCAGCCTGGTCTGCTTTTGTGCTGGATTTTATTACTGACGTACTCACTGCACAGCTCTCTTTTTCTTTCTCTTCTCCCTCTTTGAGTCCAGTAACAGAGACTGGCATTGATGCCCGATGGCTCTCCCTCACCGTATACGAGCACGTGTCAGAGTCACCCTTCCCTGACCGCACCGTCATTGCGGCTTAATACCATAATGACTCCTATTATGAGTAGTAGTGCAGGAGAAGGAAGGATGGGCAGGCACAGAGTGATGGAGCACAGCTACGCAGGAGGATGGAGGGAAGTGGGGAGGGGAGGAGTGAGAGGCATGAGAAGGAGTTCAAGGAGTTGGAGAGAATCAGAAGAGGGGAATAAACAGCAGGAACGATTGCAGCATGTTGGGGACAAAGATGGTAGAGAGGCATGGAGGGGTGGAGAGGTTGGGGGGGTGGGTGGAGGGAATGACATGAAGGATTGGCTGCAGATTAGCCTAATGGTTGGAGGTTCAAAAAGATATGTGTTAGTGTGTGGCAGGGTGGAGGTCATTCCTTTTACCAGAAGGGTAGACACATCAGAAGAGCTCTATGCTAGAGCAGGCCCCTCTCTCTCTCTCTCTCTCTCTCTCTCTCTCTCTCTCTCTCTCTCTCCACACACACACAGGTGGACAAACATACGGAATGAAACAAATGCACACACGTTTGCCAAATGCAGACAGTAAATATCTATTCTGTTTTATTCTCCTTTACTTTTATTACTGTTTGTATAAATTCATATAGATTGTACTTGTACTTTATTCAGTGATTTATAGTAAGGTCTTTCTTCATGTCGTTATTGGATAGGGGCATTTTATATTCAAGTTGTGTTTGTCTTTAAACCGGATTACGTGCATGTATTTCAATTTTTCACATGGATAGCTTTAGGGGGAGAGGCAGAAAAACACTCACACACACACACACACACACACTCGCACACATCATTGGACTCAGTTCGAAAAGCTACTTTGGGCATGTTAAATGTGTGTGTGTGAGAAGGAGAGGACGAGACTACCAAGTTAAAAATAGTAATCTCTAGAGACAGTTTTCAAGGCATGTTGTTTTGAATTTTGCAGGATGGGTCTTTGGGGGGAAAGAGTAGAATACATTTCTAAAATATCAAGACTGTTGGATGACAGCCAAAGCCTTGCATAGTTCACAGGACTTTATGCAGCTGACGGGCAAAAGATTGTGCCTTCCATGTTTTTTAGATGAACAAAAAACCCCAAAACAAAATGCGATATTATTCTGCAATTTATCTAAGAATAAAAAGAAGTCTGAAAAGTTAAACATATAAATGTGTTTATATGTCAACAATCCAAAATGTTCAAAATGAACAGCAAAATAGTTATGACCTGCTTGATCTCAGGATTTGATGTGAAGAAGGGGCACAGCAATGTCTAGAATATGAAAGGAGGCATATAGTGAGCAGTCATGTTATTAAAGGTCCACTTTTCAAGCATGTAATAGAACCTACGCTGGCCAACAGGTGCCAGTAGGGTACTTCCAGGTGCTTACGTTCACACTCCTGTGTGTTCTCTGTGCAAAATAATCAGTATAATCCTCCATTTTTTTTTTAATTTACCTTCTCAAACTTGTTAGCCAGCACCAGCAAACACCGATTCCTCTTCTTGTCTTCCTTTCCTCATCATCATTCTGGTGCCTCCTTCTGGATTCACTTGTAAAAACACGAAATGTGGAAGTAGCTCTCTGTAGCAGTTCAACATGGTGGCTCCGTGTAGTTACAGGTAATTATACACTAATAAAAACATACTTATGACTTCCATAAGTATATTATGGAATATATACTCCATTTCTGCTAATAGATAAACTCAAAATCCTACATAGTGGACCTTTAAAGAATATGTGTGGTACAATAACAACAACAGCAATACTACTAATAGCGAGTTAGCAAATGTACGTTTTGCATATTATGCAAAATTAGCCCACAAATCTATGTGAATGGTGATAAATGGTTCTTGATGCTTTTTGATTGTTGCTTGTGGGACATACAGTTCATGAGACATGGACTAAAATGTGAAACCCTGCATTGTAGCGCCAAGATTAGGCCAATCGGGCCCATCTCACCTGCCTGGGTAGCAGGATGGAGTACTGGTCAAGTTTCATGTCTCTATGACTTAGTTAGATATTTTAATAAATTAATCCTCAGGTCCAAATTTTGACCGATGAAGTGATAACCAAAGCACAGAACAGTGCCAGAAAGATATTTTCTACGTTGAATGAAACGGTGACATGGAATTTAGCTCATAAAGGACATCTGATTCCACAGTGAAGCTGCATCAGATCCAGACATTCACTGAGTTGATACTAAACTTGTGACTGAAAGAATTTTTTAAAACTGACACAGCTTGTTCTCCTGACCTCAACCCTCCCAGTTTGGATCAACTCTCACAGATTCAGCTGCAGAGTGTGTGTCGTGAGTGTGTCTAGGGAGTGAACAAAGGCAGTGGGTAGAGAGATGACAGAGACGATTGTTTGTGCTTGATGAAGAAGAGCAGGAAAAGGTCACTATCTTCACCCACATGGCACGTTGCTAAAAGTAGGCCCGAGCATGTAAATGGCTTACAGCGTAGACGCTACATGCTAGGGTTGTTGTGGCTGGATGTTGCTGTGTGTGTGTGTGTGTGTGTGTGTGTGTGTGTGTGTGTGTGTGTGTGTGTGTGTATCACTGAGCAAATCTATAATATGAACCTGTGTGGTCATGTCTGTGCCATGGTGACTGACATTTTTTACGTTCTTCTTTTTTGGCAGCATTAACATATTTATTTCCACAATCGCCATCATGTGCATCTTTGCATCCGGGTGCAATTTCTGCAATTTAAATTTTTTTCCCCCTCTTATTTTTATTTTTATTTTTTTCCCTTTGCCAGGCTTATCTATGAAAAGTGCAGGGAAAATGAGCCATTATAAGAAATGATGGAAGCGTCTTTGTGAGAGATTACATTGAAATGAGTCATTTTCTATCCCTCTGCCTGAAAGAGTGCTTAAGTGATTTCCCATTACAGTAAAGCCATTGTTATCCAGGAGAAAATAATTGCAAGGGTACCACTTGGGATAAAATGGAGGTGCATAGGCAAGTAGAATTATTATAAACGAAAGGTGTGTGCGTTTGTGTCTTTAGAAAAAAGAAAATCGCTGTCACAAACACAAATATAACTTCAGATACTATTATAAAGCTTGTCTTATTATTCAAGGCACTTTTTCCCCCTGTCTGTCCCAGACAGGCCATCTATTTTTCTCTTTCTTAACATCTAATTTGTAATTCAGAGTCTCTCTCTCTCTCTCCCTTCTCTCACCATACATATTTTTTCCCCCTGAGGCTCCATGTTAACCAGGCTCTCTCCCAGAAATCAAAGCTTGTACATTCACTTACATGCCTTTTTTCATCTTTCAATTTTCCATGACTTTATCGGGCTATCCTCTGACTGTGCTCCAGAATACGACAAGTTCATAAGGGAAAAATTTGTTGTTTTTTTTAGTCTTTCAAATCACTTCCATTTTAGGCTTCTTGCAGGATATAGCTCCTGCTGCTGTTGTGGTAGCAAAGTGCAGACTCTGAGAAGGTCAGTAAGTCAGCTTAGATTACCAAAATGAACTCCTTCCCTTGGCCAGGACTGATAGGGAAAAAATACTCTGCAATTCTATGCTGCATGTATTAGCAGCCAAATGTTACGCTCGTTCAGGTTCAGTCTTTGTCTCGGGACAAAACAGGACTGCAGTGCATGCACCAATACAGCTAGCTCCAGCTTTCCTTGGCATTTAATTCACCGATTTATCTGCAGTCCCTTCAGCCCCTTGCACAGGCAAGACTTAATATTAGACACAGAAGTCTGAGGGTAACACTATAGGCCTGAATAACTGCAGCTCAGATTTCATGTCTCCCTCATAGTGGACAGTAGGTAAACAACAAAAAAAAATGGAAACACTACTTGAAAAATGGCCTTGGCTTTAAAAATCTGAATCCCAATTACAAATCCAGCTGTTGAGCTAAGTAATCCAAGTTTCATTATTCGGTTGATTGCCAACAAACAATCTGACCCTTAGAATGTGTGAGATTTTAAAGCAACATGAGGTGACTAAATCTGCTTTCATATTACAAGGCTTTTATCATGGTCCCTACTGAAAAGTCCAGCTTGGGCTGACCAGCTACCAGCTGCCAAAGCACTGACTGATCTGGGCAAGCTGGTAGACCATCTTTACCAGCTGGCAAGTGCTGGTAGAAAGAAAACAGTTTTGGTAGAAGAACCCTGCTCATCACAATGAGAACACAATTCCCACAGAGATACGTGGTTGCGTAGCATCATGTTAAGAGTTACCATCAGCCACTTGGTTACATCTCTGACTAATCCTCTCCTTACCTGGTTACTAGCTTTTGGTGGTTGCCTTAATTTAGACAGAGTTGTGGTTGTGCCATATTTTTTTCCAAATAGATTTAATGGTGCTCAGACTTTGGTACCAAAACCCTGATTGACATGGTACTTTTGCAGAAGTTTGCCCTAGACTCGGTTTTACAGCTCCTCGGTCTTCATGATTCTGTTTATTTAGGTATGTTCTCTACCAAACTCTGGGGCCTTCCAGAAACAGTTGTATTGATATTGAGATCCTTCAACATTTTAAATGCACACTGGTCAACTCTATTCAACTAATTGTTTGAATTCTGTAGGGAATTGGTTGAGGCAGAAACTATTGAGAGGTTTTACAGGACTGGCATGAATACTTATGACTTATGCAATCACAAGTTTTATATCATTATTTGAAAATAAATTTGCAAACCATATTGATTCTCCCTTCTTCAGTATTACCAATTATTTTGTGTAGGTTCATGACATATAATCCCAATGAAGTCTGTTTCAATTCCAGGTTATATCACTACAAAATGTAGAAACGTTCAATTGGGGAAACTCATGCGAGCCTCTGTAGTGGTAGAGGAGTCCCAGTGACTTTTGCTGTGCTGTCATGCCCCAGGAATAGCATTCAGTTATTAAAGTAACCACATAGCTGAACATTACACTATGTATAACAGTGTATGCCAGCTCGTGATCCCCCCCAATTTGAGATATAAGAGCAGGAGCTGACACCACCCCTTGTAGTCTCTCCTCTTTCCTTTTTGTACTGCTTATTGTAGAAAAGCAGTTTTTGTTCAGCTGAACATGAATTCCAGTGTTGGATCTTCGCCAAGATACTATTGTTATCTGTGAGGGATATGTTATTGGCAAAGTCAACATTAGTCTGTCAGATTAGGACAGCTTGAGAGACTCCTCAGCAGGTATCCTTTCTTCAGAGGAAACCTCAAAGGATGCAGTTAGGAAAAGCACCTGTCAGAAAGGTTTAAGTCTTTGTTTAATTCACAGAAAGCAGCATATCATTTATAATTTCCCTTCTACGGAAGAAAGAGGCTCTTCTGTAACAGATCTTCTGTTGTGAAAAATACATACACGAATTTAGGTAAATTATTTAGCTGAATTATTTAGCTTATCAGACCAGAGAGTCGCTTACAAGGTTAAAGACATGCAATTTAGTTCAGAAATGCAAGACTGCACAGATTTTCTTTCATACTCTCTGGTGCAACTAGTAAACTGACAACATAACTTGTTGACAACAATGAAAACATTATGAGCCCATTTATATAGAATTGAACAAAGAAGTATATGTCTTAAAGGTGCCTTAGGTAACATGTATGAAAAATAGGTCTCTACCGGTTAATTGGGTGGAGGTGAATAAGATTTGAATAATTTTTTTTTTACTCATTGAGCCCGCCCCCATTTCCACCCATGTACACAAAGCTACGCCCCAAAACTTATGCTGGTTCAACTAGAGTCATCATTAGCAAGGACTTTCATAACATTACTTTCATGTGCACGCAGACCTTCAACTGCTTGAAAGTTACAACTCAAAACATACTTTATAAACATGCCAAATTTTCCTTATAATGATTCCAGAGGATGCAAAGGGGCATTGGGGGAGTGTCTATGAAATGACTGACAGGAGCCCAATCCAAATCCAAACAAACGTACTGGACTGGAAGGCAGATTTCCAAACTGGGTTATTTTTTTCTCCAGCTACAATATACACTTGAGAAATGTCTTATTCTTAAAAAAATCATTTCCCTCATCATTCGTACTAGAAAGAAATGAAAAGTATTGACTATTGTACCTTTAATTTTCATGTCAAATTCTGTCAAAAGTGACACACCACTATAAAACAAAGCATGTCTTATTTATAGTTGTAAACTAATCATTAATGGTTAAGCCTTCACTTATCATTAGTTAGCTTCTCTAAGCAAGGATCTGGACGTGTACAAATATTAGTTCAATACAAGATCATATCATAGTTTTATACAGAATGTCTTTGAGGTCTATTGTAGTGAAGTGTGTCTACATACAAATGTATACTATATAATGAAATAGCAGTTCTGTAGGGTCCATATTAGAGCTTTTTATAAGGAAGATGTATTCTTTGCTTAAAAATAAATAAAGGGTTACACATTTCACTGTGTGTTTACATTGTCTGTGTATAAAATGTGAGTAATATTTATCTCTGTTTTTAATCCTGAAGGTCTGTATGGTTTTCTCCTGCTGGGGACATGCCCACTGAGAGGAGGTGGAGGAGGTGGAGGGTCACCTTTTGTGCGAATACATCAACCAAAGGCACCGCCTGCCGCGCGCATCTCAAGTTTCTCTGAGCGCGCAAGCAGCGGGTGCGTGAGTGAGTGTGCGTGTGCGCGCGCGTGAGTGTGTATGCGTGTGTGCCAGTGTGTGTGAGGGAGAGAGAGAGACACACACACACAGAGTGAGATCGGACAAGCTAGCGGACCTCACATAGCCGAGTGTACAGGAGAAGAAAGAGTTGAGAAGTGACCATGGAGAGGATGATATCAGCACGCGCGTGGCTCGCCTGCCTTTCATTCTTCTTTACACTGCACGGTAAGCCGAGTTTAGACCACAACTTCATTATTTCCCCCCTTCTTTATCTTCTTGATTAGTTATTTGTTTAATTCTATATGTATCTTTACTTTTTGGACAATATATACTTTTTAAAAATTATTATTTAGTGAGGTATTTTAAAAAGAAAGGAATTTGAAAAAGATTTTAGGACGCGTTTCGCCTCCGGGTTGCCAGATTGAGTGAACTCCCTACGCTATATAGCCTATATATTACTCTATTTATAACCCCAAAATGGAAATAAACGACTTCTTAATTGTGGAAATGAATAAAACATGCTTGTAGTGATTTAGAAAAGGATTTAAGATGCGTTAGGGCGGGAGAAACATTGAGTGAAATCTGGCAACCCTGCGCAACAACCTGCTCTTCACCTGCCGCAGTTAAAGCGCAGACGACAGCAACATCAACAACAACAGCAACCACAAAGCATTTCAAACAACACAGGATGAAAAGTTTCCATTAAAACAAGTCAACAAATAAAGTAGCACAAGCTGATTCATGTGGTGGCTGTATTTGGGAAACTGTTGCATTAAGCGCACTAAGTTTCCATTTTCGTGTGTGTGTGTGTGTGTGTGTGTGACCTTGTTAAAGGCTTGATCCGTAACGATGCAGGTCTTTTGAGTAAAGGAAGCTCATGTTCATGTTCCACTAAATTAACACCTCCAGTGCACAATGTTCTCATACAGTGTTGAATTAGTGCTTCACTTATCCGCTTATACAACCACTACAAGCCCTCAACTCCCCCAGAACACACTACATAACTCATCATCCTGAGACACACTGATTCTTTGGAGCAGGTGTGTTGAGTCAGGGTTGGAGCAGATCTCCATCAGACCAGTTGGCGCCCACTGACCTACATGCACAATGCTGATTTATGAAGACGTTCTCATTAGGTATGATTTAAGTAGATGGCTGTTTTTATGGCGTTTTATATTTTCTAGTGATACATTATAATGATGCACAAAAATAGACCCAGCAGCATGCTCCAGTGTTGAATTAACTCTTACGCTACAGGGTGTGCAGGTTGGTGCCAGATTTAGACTTGCACGGAAAAGCACGTTGGTCGTAAACTCTGGTAAAGTGTAATGATTTAAACTGAGTGCCTCTGGTTTGTTAAAAGCATTTGTATCCATTTCAAGGTCTCTCTTTATCTCGTCCTCCCTCTCTGTGTTGCATCGGCTCCTCTCCCGTTGGCTTTGTGAGCTTACCTATCCACTCCCTTCACTCTATCATCACTACTTCTGTTTGCTTCCACGTATCTTTGGCCTCATGCATTTTGTGTACTATTCCGTTTCCCTTCCGCTGTTTGACTTTGACTTTATCCTCTCCTCCTACACTTCTTCCCACCTGCCCTTGCTGGTGGTTAAGTACTCTGCATCTGTTTCTGTTTTTTTTTCCCTCAGTCATTCTCTCCACTACTCTATAATTAAAGAAAAATCTCTGACTGTAAGATAGCTTTCTGAAATGACATACAGCTTAATTGACTTTGAGATAGACACGTCCTCATGTCCTGATTGGTTGGTTGTTGGTGGTCCACATCGTTTGTATTTCTATCCTGTTTTATGAGGCGTGGGGTGCCAAAAAGATCGGAGTTTTACCTCGGAGCAGCTGCTAGAAGGCGACAAGTTCATCAAGTGTTTAGACATAAAAAGGCTGGCCTCCCAATCTTTACATTCCCACAAGTGATTCCCACAATGCACAACTGTCACACCATCTCAAATCTCCTGCATCCTTCATGTGTCAAAGTTGAGTTTGGTGGTTCAAAGGATGGTAGGGATCGATTTCTAGCTGTCTTCGTACACTGAGGCGCTGGTGTTATGAGGTGTATTCATGATCACAGATCACAGTTCGGATGCTGGCGGAAAAAATCGTTGAGACAACGTGTCAGCAGTATGTAAGGCGGCACTCGGAAAACACCACGCTTCCCCTCTTTGTCTTTTCCAGGCTTATTTCCCGCACTCATTTCCTTGCTTTAAATTCTCAAGACCAAACCCCCTCCTCTTTTCCTCTTTTCCACCTTTCCATCAAGCACACCCACCCACACACACACACACTACGACACTACCCCCCACAGCCATCAGTAATTATTATGGCATTAGGGAGCCTTCAAATGAAAAACCTGTGCTTTCATCTGGGCCAAAAAGATAAAAGCCAAGCCCAATCATAAGGACCTTTCCAGTCTCAGAGGCCACCGGCTCAGGCAGAGGCACACATCCGTATCCACACACACATACACACGTATTCACTTGAACATGGATTCGCACCTTATGATAACAGTGAGTTGGGATGGCAATGCTGTCAGCTGGGCTAGTTGCTGGGATTGGTGAGGGGGAAGGTTGGTTTTTAGACTGTGATTTAGTGTGTAACTCTGGGCCTCTCTGACTTTCTTATTAGCTGTGGTTCAGGAGGGGAATCAGCCTGGTATGAGAGGCATTCAACTGTGGACAGGCTGTGTCTCGCCCCCTGACTCTCTACTTCCCCTCAATGTGACTCTCTCTCTCTCTCTCTCTCTCTCTCTCACACACACACACACACACACAGGTGCCCAAACAGTGGCTTGCCACAGAACTACATCATGCTGGTGCACTGGTGTTAATCCAACAGTGCAATATGGCACTTTGGTGTGACTCTGTGTACCATTCGTTTTGAACACGTCAAATTTTTATGGCATTTAAAAGCCCTCCACTCTTGCATAATAAATAGCATTTTTTCATCAGTTCATTCATTTCTTTACATTTCTTGAGCATATGTATTTAATGATGTTATCACTTCATTGTGATAAATTATGTCACAAATTGACAAATCATATCCTAAGTGTAAGCATAAGCAGCACTTATCCAACATATATTTACTCTTAACATCAAGTAGTTAAGACTCTGGATAAAGTAGCTACTAAAATGAATGAACAGGTACTTCAACATACTGTATATTAAAAAGTATTAAAATGAAAATATATATTTTTAATAACATTTTAAGTACCATGATATTTACCTTACTGTGCAGTAAAAATCTGTGTGTAAAATCATTTTTAATTCCCGAAACAAATGATACCATTACATACCATTTTGTATGTCTGCTCATAAACTGCAGTATAATCGTTTAAAGAGTGATATATTTTTGGCTGGATTTGTAAGTTTAATTGGAATCCTTTAAAGTAAAGGAAATCTGCAGAGCGTGATGTTGAGACATGCTAGAGTCTCAGTTCTCATACGTCTGGCAGCCAGGGGCATTCTGGCCTCAGATACCTGCTTCCCTTTCCTTAAGTCTCAGAGAATGATGTGAGATATGAGACATGAGAACAGACATCTCATCCGCACCAGTCTCACTTTTAATATCTCTAAAGTCTGCTACAGTACTGTTAAATTCACACTCAGCTAATATTATGGATGATCTCTGTCTAAGCAGTCCTGCCACTCTGTGGGTGTCTTCAGTAATATTGGTCTTCCATTGGGATCCATGAGCTTGCATTGATATTTTAACGTGATTTGCCTCGGTTGCTTGTGACCTGGCATTGATGACTATTCTACTATAGGCTTTTTAGGGAAAAGTCCTAAAGTGTGTGTGTGTGTGTAATTCTTACAGGCTGGAACGTTCACACAAACCCAGTGAGATCACTGCTAACATCCAGCTTCCACCGATGACGTTCTATTCACTTCAAAAACGAAACCCTTCTCCCTCCCAACCGTCATCCCCCTGCGAGTTTGTTGTGAAGAGTTTTGGCTCTGCCAAGAGCTCCAGCGTTCAAACACTCTGCTCACACTACAAAGTGCTGGAGCTGGATATAGACAGGCACAGAGGAAGCATTCTGGCCTTTGATTCATCCAAGGCTCTATTTTAAAAGGTTGCCCTGTTATTATGGCCATGCAGGAAATGCAGAAGGGAGGAGAAAAAAAAAGAGAACATCAGTGTCTGTGTGCTATATAGGGTGTGTTGTCTAAAGGATGGCCTTGAAAGTGGGGTGATTATGATGGGAATTGTGTCTTGGAAGCTCTTTGGGGAGAAGGATAAACCCCGCTGATCCATTTAGCAGTGGAGAGTGCCGCATGATAGGTACTGATGGTCGTGGGGTTTCCGATGGGGAAAACTATTACTCTTTCCTAAGTAGCCCTGTTTATGAACTAATAGGAGCCATCATACATTAGCGAAAGATATCCTCTCCCCTTGTTCCATTAGATGTGGATCGATAAGGAACAGCATTAGACGTGCCTGATTGATCTGTTTACTTGTTTTCACATCTATCACCAGCGGACACCAAACTGTTCCCTTTTTATTTATAACTCTCCAATTTCCTTCTTCTTGTTTCAGTTCCTACAGGCAACTATCACAAACAGGTTTGTGCCAAACACTAGCGACTTTGGACTATCTGTCTTCTCTGGGGTGCCTCCCACACCTGCCTTAAGCTGGTGTAACTTTAACACACACAGGTCAAAATGCCACGCTATGTTGAAACAGGCCTGGAGTAAAGACTCCTCAAACATTCCCTTCCTCCACTAGACTGTGTCCATTGTCCTGTTCATCTCAGCGGGCAAACATTCCCTGGAGATCAGCATGTTCGCGCATGGGGAATAAAAGGTTTTATAGCCTAGAGCTGATAGCTGTTTGGTTAGCTGAATACACCCTTGAGCCAAAGCATCCACCGCCCCTTCTCAAGAGTGCCGCACGGGTGGGGTCTCTCCTGAGATACTAGATGTGGTTGGAGGCAATTCTCATTCCAATATAATGCAGTCAGAGTGTATTAGATATCACTTTAGGAGGTGGGTTCTGATAATCAGACATGTGATTCATCTACTGCAATATTAAACGTTTTGTTATTGCCGACACTCGGCTGTAGATACGGCACTGATAACTGCGTTGGACTCACATGGTGATGAATTCTTTAGTCTTGTAAATTCTTTATCTTGTTATCAGTAGCTGCATTTGTGCTTAAAGGCCACAAATTAAAATTAGCATCTTGCTAGCTAGCATTAATAACCACCTAGCTATGTTAGACAGCTCAGTCTTTTCTACAAGAATCGAGTCTATTTAAAATGCTTGGTTTTGTTTAGAAACAAGCAGCTAGCATGCTGAGAAATTGGGATCGACGAACTAGAATCAATGATGTACAATGGAGCTAAAGTCCATATGTCTAAAGTATTTCGTTTTTGGTTAAAATGCCCTAAAACGTTTTGTGTGATTACAATGTAGCCAGACTATAGCTCCATGTCTGACATGTACAATAGCATGCGGGAAATGCTAACTTCTCCCTAATCTAGTAGTCCTTAGCTAACGACTTCCGAGAAGAGCGAAATCCTGCTATCCTGCCCACCCGAGGAGAGCATCGCCATCTGTGCACACGGGCTCGGGCCCAATTGTTGCGGCAAAATTTTCCGCCACCCAGCCAACAGAGCTACATATGCAATTGGCCAAATCTTTGCCAGTTTGTGGATTTGTTTTGGCTCAACAGTCACTGTATATGCCAAAGTCCACAAAAACACAGCTTTGTGGAGGCTTTTCCACCAACACACCAGTATAAACATACATATACACATATACAGTACACAGCATGTATAGTATCTACTTTGATATAGCGTGTTATTGAAGACAAACCAGGTTAAGCAAGTCAAGTCAGGCATTAAGTACAGAATAAAACATACAAGGGAAGGCTATCTATTTTTCTTATAGCACAGTGACATGCCAACAATTGCATTCTGTAATCACGCATCATACTTTCTATCGTTGTGAAAAGCCCATAAAATAAGTTATTTCCTGTTATCACTTATGTTTGAGCAGCTAGAATCCCCAGTGAAAATTCTTTGTTCACTCTCTTTAAGTTAATAAGAAAAGAAGTTAGCTTGTCAGGTTACTGAGAAACTAGAAAGTGCGACGAGAGTGCAATCTCCTGAAGACTTTCCTGTAAACTCACTGACTGTTACAAAGCACTGACATACATGTTAACTGCTGAAAACTTCGCCATATCCACAATCTTAAAATGTTAAAAAACATTTATTTTCAATCCATTTATTATTAGGCTTAGATTAGTGAGGCGTCCACCATATAAGTCACTGTGAATGAGGTGGTAATATAGAAATAACATATTGGAGCAAATGCTTTATATAAGCCTGGGGATTGAATTACAGCGTGCGCTACACTCAGAGCCATGCTGGTACAGAATCGAGAATTCAGCAGCGCTGCGGTATAAAGCATATCACTCTTTGCAATCTCTTTCTTCATCCATCTTTTTCCATTGTGGATATACTGCATCTCCACGTAGCACAATACAGACCCGTTCCCTTGAAACATGCTTCATGGTTTTTAATCTAGTTAATGATTACCAGGTTATTATGAACCTCTGCAGGGAGAATGGTGACTTTTTTTTCATTGCTCTAATGGTGTATGAACTGCGAGCCTCATAAAGCATTTTTAGAGAGAATGTAAATGTCAAACCCAAGTCAGAAACGGGCTGAAAGGAGAAACGGTAAAACATCTTCTGAAGAAAGCCGAAAAAGGCTGAAGTGTGTGAGGTCGGTTCCATTTGGATGGTCACCTCTGACATGTGTTCTCATGCCTTAAACATTTGAAGTCTTACTTTTTTGTGCGAACCAAGACGTGCGCCATAGGAATCGGGATAAAGACGTCTATGAGAGAAGGGGTTTCCCGCTTTAGCTGCGGCGGATCAGATAGCAGATTGTATGTTTTACTGAAGCCTCGTGTTCAGGTGATTCCCTCCGGGAGATAGGAGTCTCACACAGCCTGTCTCGTTGACCCCACAAAACCTGTGTGAGCTTGACTTTACCGTGGCATGACTAGCAGTCTTGAGTTACCGGAGATACACATTGTGTGACCCATGAATTGTCCTTCAGCCACCCTTTACCTCACTTCCCATGCATACCTTTTCAGTGACTGATTAACGGATCAGCGAGTGTACTGTTTGAGCATGTATTCTTAATCACGATCCCAGGCTGCTAGCTAAGGAGTTAAATAGTGGCCAAAGAACCCAGAGGTAGATGCTAGTGAGTGCCAGCGCCAATTCTCGTTCTCTGTTTGATTGACACCTCATCTCATAATCATATTCAAGCCTGCGGCGGATGATCTCGCATTCACTCCCAGCGTAATCTAGGCCAGCAGGTGCTTCCTCTATTCTACGGACCCTCCCCGGATGACGGGCAGCTAAAAATGCTGAAATTTCTCCGCAGATGTGTCGATTCAGTATAAGGCTCCAGGCCCTACAGCGCATGTCCATCTTATCGGATAACCTCAGGTGAAACCGAATCCTGGCACACACTGAATTTTATATGTCAAATGAGGTGCATATTGTCAACCGTTCTCAGTCGTGCTCTTGCAGAGCTACCGAAGAGTATCGAATGAGTCTTTATTACTTGACGTACTTGCTCTTGGCCATGAAAGTAAACTTTTGCGCTGACCAGGTGAACATTTAATCCATTATCAGTGGAAATGACCTTTATGCAATGAAATTAGTTTCCTTTCATTTCTCTCAGTTTGCCGTTCATTCAAACCAGAGACTGTGTTTATGGTAAATAAACAGGACGTTTTGTGCGATATGCAAAAATGAAAGAATGAAATAAACAGGAAATCCTGTATTTTGGAGATTCACTGAAGTGTGCAAAGCTGTGTGGTTTTAACGAACGGCTAATTAGAAAATTAATTGGATGGTTGATGGCGGGAGGATTAAGATCAAATCTGCTGTGTAAGGGCAAGGTATTAATGTATAGGGTCCGGGGGTTGAAAATCTTTCCTTATCTACGCTGGACAGTGCCCCTTTTGCCCATGGGACACCCCCTCAATTAGCAGTTGGAGCGGCCATGTGCCCTGTGTGTATGTGTGTATGTGTGTATGTGTGTGTGTGTGTGTGTGGGTGTGTGTGTGGGTGTGTGTGTGTGTGGGTGGGTGTGTGCCTAGCGAAGCGCCTCAGTAGGGAGGGTTCGACACGAGACACATGTTCAGTAAGAACAGATGCTCACAATGCAGTAAGGGAGCATTCATTGGCACCACATTTTTCCTCTCCCGTTCCCTTCCTTCCTTGTCGCTCTGAGATGGTGCCTGCATTGCTCACTTGGGTGTGAGTACAATACCTTTTTTTGGATGCGGACACACACTCCCATCACACCACCATCCTTTTTTTGTTCTTCCCCTAAACCACCTTCCTTGCTTCAGTTTCCTCTTTGCCGATGTCGCCTGGGACGCTAACTGTTCTAATAACTACTATACTTGTAATCCCTAATATATATATATATAATAATATATATATATAAAATAGTCATATATATCTATGGCTATTTTAAAATGGAAAATTCAAACAAATACATTCGCATATGGACAAAAAATGTTTTCTTTCCTTAATATTATGTCATGATTGGTTGGATGCTGGTTTTCATTCCAGGTCATTCAAGTTTTCTCCTGTTTCCTGGGAAGGAACAGAGATTGGATTTTCATCTCTGAGCAGAGGAGAGGAACACTTGTGTGTGTGTGTGTGTGTGTGTGGTTTTTTTGTAAAATTTGTAAAAACCCACTTCAATGGCTCCAAGCTTCCTTTACTCCACACCTTTCCTACAGTTTGACTGTAGTCATAGTTTAAGATGAATATGCTTTAAGATGAATAACAGAATAATAAATTCAGCTATAAACGCAGGCTATGTTCTTTTCTTTCTGGGGGAAAAAACTCCTACTTGTACACACTTACAAAAGAACAAAGTAACCAGTTTGTACCATTACAACCATTCACTCTGAAATCACATGACACCGGGACACCCTGTAATTACGTTTCTTTGCTGTGACTTTAGAATAGCGAGGTGAGGCTGCTGATTTAAGTAGAGAATTTCACACTGAAGTGTTACTGATATGAGTCTCTGTGCTTGTTCTCGGTTCTTCTTTGTTTCGGTCCGTGCTGCACGCACACTTGTACATGTATGTCAGTAAGATGACAAGGCTACATTGTTAAAGAATTCCTCAGGAGCCTGGAATGCAGGTATTAATGCGGTGTGATTAGACACAGTGAGGCAGTGTGGAAAAAAAAAACGGAGGCAGAGCAGCAGAGAGAGGAAGAAAAAGAGCGAGTTTGGGAATGTCCTAAGAGGTGAAGAGAGAAGGGAGTGGCAGAGATAGATGAGGATACAGGATAGGAGAGATCAGAGGGGGTGTGTGGGTTGAAAATGAGTTCTTATTAACAGGTCTGCCATTGTTGTTTGTGTAGAGTGGGAGATGGAGGCCTTGGTGTGTGTGTGTTTCTGAGTGCGTGTGTTTACTGTTCACTATATGTGCATGAGAAAATGACCCAGGGTGCAGCTAAAGGAAGGAATTTGGACTGAACCACAGTTAAAGATAGGACTTCTGGGAGGTCTTGACGTAACTATAAGTGGTGGACCCGTCGATGTTGGGAGCTGCTGTGTGTCAGTGTTCGAGAAAGAGAGAGCGAGAGAAGTAGGGAGCGTGGGAGCTAACCATTTTAAGGCGGAAATGGAGGAGGGCTGCCTTATGGCGTCTCCAGGACTTGTCGTTCTGTACTACATCCCTGCCAGTGTGAGCTTTTGGCGCTTCATTCAAATGCCAGGTGGCATCAAGCACCAATGTGCCCTGGCACCAGGATGCCTCTCACCCCACTACCCGCCCACCACCACCTCCCTCAAACCCAGAGGGTGGTATGATCCCTGTCAAAGTCACCCCCTTTTCCTAAAGCCTTGTTGGCACAGCCTTTACTCAGGTGTAGCCAATCAGTAAGCCTCGTTTTCCCCTCACCCCACTTCCTCCTCTGCCCATCTGTTTCCTGTGTGCCCAACAGTTGGCCGGCTGTGGTTTGACGTTATCCCCACAAATGAGCAGTCTGAGAGCTTTTCCGTCCGAAACTGACCTGCTGTACTTTACAACATTCACCTTTTCTTGCTTAATTCAAGAATATTTTATTTTGAAAAAGTTGACATTTATAGGTCACCGACTTCAGCAAAAGAAAAGTCGATATTTATCTCGATATTTATCAGGCCATCACTATTACTTGATCATTTAGCCTTACTGCAAATTTGAATCAGCGTTTGAATAATTCTTTTACATAATCTCCTTCCAGTTGTTTTCCTTTTCATTCATTCGTTGATCCATTGATATGCCCCTTCATTGAGTTCAGTTTTTAAGCTAATCTGATGATAACTTTCATGATTTTATCGAGTGATTATCGTTATAATAAGAAGAAAAGCAAAGCTGGCGGCGCGTGCACACACGGGACACTCGCAGCACAGAGGAGCAGCTGGGAAACAGTTGGTCAGAGTCGCAGACAGAGAGCTCCTGTCACTAAGCAAGATGGCGGCATTGCCATGACATGTTGTATGTCTCTGTGTTTTTATGTTTTTATGTTCCATCTGAGCTGATCTCCGACTTTTGCACTCTGCTTCTGCTCTGTTTTCTTTTGCTTCTACTCTCTCTCTCTCGCTCTCTCTCGCTCTCTCTCTCTCTCTCTGAGAATGGCGGATGAACACTTGTGCTAGGGGACTGTATGGAGTGGTAGGAGAGAAGAGAGACAGCTGGACACACTGCTGCCCCGGATCAGCTTACACTCATTCGATGGCTCATGTCCTGCTCTCTTCTTTCTACTACTTCCATGCCTTTTCCTCTTTTCTCTGGATCCACACTAGCGCTGCACAACACAACACAACACACAGTGCGTTAATTTTTGTCACATTGTTGTTGCAGTACTGATACCGAGGGAACTTGCACTTTGTAAATGTGCAGTTGTGATTTTTGTTACAGTGTTATGTGAGAGGTTTCAGATATGTTTCTTGGTCAGATAATTGCAGGCCAGTGTTTAACTGTAACAAATCACCGGTTTGCTTTAATATGCTGAAAAACATTATGCCATTTTTGTCCGTATCTTGCAAACGTGATGTTTATGTTTCTTTCTTACTCTCAATCACGTGTTTGGTTTTCTTGTATTTATGGGTCCTTGCTACATTAGAATGTATACATTCTTCTCATCTTGTGAGGAATTCCCCTCCAAGAGAGTAAGCAAAACAGCTCTCACACACACACACACACACACACACACACACACACACACACACACACACACACACACACACACACACAC
>JAQMYM010000033.1:4867100-4880270 GCA_030014255.1 Parauchenoglanis ngamensis
TCACACTGTATAGTTCAATTACAACTAATACACTTAATACTAGGTTCAGGTTTAAAGTGCAAGACTGTTCATGGTGAACAGTGTCTAGTGTCAGCTGTCTTTACTACTCCTGTACTGGATTTGTCAGTAGTGATTTCTCAGGTCGGTGGGAATTGTCACTAGTTCTTGTTTGCGAATGTGAGGTGATAAAAGCACAGACACATGTTAGCATCAGAGTGAGGACACAGCGTGAAGGCCTGAGCTCTGCTGTGTGTGCCAGTCACTGCCTGACGTGGATATTCTCTCATGCAAAGATCTGAAAGCAGAACTGAGCTGAGAAAGATTCTCTCTGAGCACTGGAATGAATTATGGATCTCTGTGTGTGTGTGTGTGTGTGTGTGTGTGTGTGTGTGTGTGTGTGTACTTTGTTTGTTCTTATCTGTGTGTTAAATACTTTTCATTTTTCTGAAGTTGTGTATCTTTCTTGTCACATTACGAACTCTCTCTCTTTTCCTCTCTCCTTGTCCTTCATCTTTGCAGGAAGTGAACAGTAGCTCTCCTCTCTTTGTTGTCCTTCTTATCTCTCTTTCATGTCTCACTTTCTCACTTGCGTACACTCTGAGGTCTGACTGGCGCCCCTTCACTCCCTCCCTGCTGTTATCACTCTCGCTTCTGTCCAGTCTGCCAGGACGCAGGGAGCTGATGCAGCTGCGCTGCTATTACATCTCTCCTCTCTTTACTGCTTTTTGTGATTAAATAGAATAATATCAGTCTTTCTTTCTTCATTATTACATCTCCATCTACTCTGTATCGTTTCTTATTCATTCTCTTTCTCTTAGTGTTTCCAAACAACTGTTCTTTCTTTCTTTCTTTGTGGCCATAATCAGTGCTGTTCTATTGGTTTAATAGAACATTATCACACTCTCTTTTTCTCTCGCTGCCTGTCTCTCTCTCTCTGCCTGTCTCTCTCTCTTTCTGCCTGTCCCTCTCTCTCGCTGCCCGTCTCTCTCTCTGCCTGTCTCTCTCTCTCACTGCCCGTCTCTTTCTCTCTCTGCTTGTCTCTCTCTCTCGCTGCCTGTCTCTCTTTCACTGCCTGTCTCTCTCTCTCGCTGCCTGTCTCTCTCTTTCACTGTCTGTCTCTCTCTCTCTCACTGCCTGTCTCTCTCTCGCTGCCTGTCTCTCTCTCTCTCGCTGCCTGTCTCTCTCTTTTGTTAAATAATAAATATAAAAAGAGGCCCTGTTCTCTCTCTCTCTCCCTCTCTCCCTCTCTCTCTCTCTCTCTCTCTCGCTCTCTCTCTCTCGCTCGCGCTCTCTCTCTGGTCAGAATGCCAGCTGCAGTGATACGTGCTGGTTCATCACTCCTTTCTCATTCATCTTTTACAGTTCTTTCTCTTTGATCATGCTATGGGGGTGATTTCCTTTGTTCTTTGCACCTCGCTCAACTCCGTGTTCGTTCTTTTTTCATCATTGCTCCTGTCTTCAAGGCATTTCAATGCTGTCCTCTGGTGCCGATTGTCCTGTGACTCCACCTGACTAGGAGAGGACTTTGTATCACTGGCGTTATCTATTACTGTCTGTGTGTGTTTGTGTGTGTGTGTGTGTGTGTGTGTGTGTGTGTGTGCTTCTAGTTTGGTGATGAATCTTCTCGTTAACACTGTAGGATCCTCCTGACCTTGGCGTGGTATTAAAGGTGGACGCTGCCGCTACGTGTTAGCCTGCTCTTATTCTCTTTGTCTGTCTCAGGAGAGGAAGATTTAAAGCCCTATTTAATTACTTAGTGTGTGTGTGAGACATCTAAACATCTATAAGTGAGTTATGGGACTCATGCATTGTATGAAGCTTGAGATAACTGCTGAAAGTTGTAAAGCATGCCCGCAGGTCGAACACAAACGTGACGTAAAGGCGTGCCAGCAGGAGGGAGGTGTGTGTACGGATTCTACAGAAGGTTTGATCTGGAAATATATGTTTGTATATGAAACATTCAAAAGCAGGGAATGGGTGAAGTGCATTCAGTGCAGGAGCATGTGTGTGTGGTGTGTACATAGTGGAAAAGACAGATGGCTTTGTCGCTGGAGAGACATATTTTTCAGACATTCATGACATGGTTGGATGTTTAACATGACAGAAAGAACCACACTTATCTGATCTTCATAGTTTAATTACAGTCTTAAGGATTTGTGTCTCCATGCCTGAGACTGTGTGACGGATAAACGCTGTGTGTGTGTGTGTGTGTGTGTGTGTGTGAGGGAACTTTTTAATGTCAATTTTGTCCACCAAGACTCTTCCACCAAGACCTCCAAATTACTAGCTGCAGGTTCCTAAAGTGATTCCACCAGACCAAAAAGTGATTAAAAACATAAATTGTATTATTTCTCATTGCACCACTAATGACAGTAAGGCTTTTCTTGGTGCTATATCTCCACAGCACTGAATGCGTTGTCTCACTTTAGACAGCAATGCAGATTAAGAACGAAGTAAGAAAAAAAAAAAATCAAATGGATAAAAACTGACAGCAGAACACAAATTTAATACTAACAGATAAAAGGTAAGATTAAGTAAGATTAAATAAAGCAATGTAATGTCATTTACAATAAAAGCTTGGATAAACAGAAATAAAATGTACAGCAGTCAAAAAAAATAAAAATAAATAAAGTGATCATAAAGTGATCAATCAAAATGAAATCAGATGACATTGATTAAAATAATGTGTAATAAAAAAAATTAAATACACAACTAAATAATAAATAAATCCGAAATAAAACAAATCAGAAATACAATAAATACTGATTAAACAGAACTGCAATGAATTATTGCTAGCTTCAAGGTTAATGTAGCTAACCAGTAACAAAAGTGTAAGCATTGCGCGCACTTCAGTCATACTGTTTCTGAAGACCTTCAGTTCTTTCACACAAACCCCCATGGTCTGTATGCGCGTTCAGACGTGTATGACCGTGTTTTGGTGCATTCCAGAGGAAGTGCTCAGCATGTGTGGGATTCGTATCGTTGACCTCATCTTTCTGCCCACCTCCTCTTCACTTCTCTGCGCACTTTAATGCATTTACTCTCCATATAATACAGTTTCTAGTCATAATAACTACTGTTCAGTACTCATGAGAGGTTCGAGAAGCTTCCTCATTTGGTATTGAAGCTCATTCTGATGACCTGTTTGAACAGAGAGCATCAAAGTGTTGTGACTCACACCCATCCCTGCCTTTAAAGTCTTCCTTCTCAATGCACCCTTGTAGCCTACAGGCGGTTTTGTATTATGGGACCCAAGACCCAAACATCAAATCAGTCCCTGTGTCTGATCTGACCCCACCTGGGACCTCTCTACCTCTCTTCTTCTATCCCTCCAAACATCATCCCAGCATCCTTACTGTCAGTGCAGTAATGACAGTTTCCCTCAGGCTGTCACAGTGTAGACATCCTACTTTGGCCTGCTCTGCTCTTTACATTTACGGTTACTCTGTACTGAAATGGAGCTCTGTGTGTGTGTGTGTGTGTTGACAGAGCGAGAGATGGCAGGTGGGTCATAATAAAAGCGACTACGTTGGAATGTTCCACCCCGGACGAGCTCCGAGCATGAAGTTCGGCATGTCAGCCTCTGTTTAAAATTGCGGATGGTCAAAGACAAACTTTAAAGTGCTTGGGCTTCAAGAATGTTCATTTCTACAATATGTATCCCTGGGGTGTGTTTTCTTGTTACAAAGAAACTATAAGGGATGTTTTATATACAGCAGGAGTCGATGTTTGTTGTCAGATAGCTTCAGTTCTGGGTTTAGCACAGTTTTGTGTTTTCTTTGCTTTGACACAGTCAATTTGACTCAGATAATAAGCAGGTCCTTATTTCCTGCCTGAGCAGGGAATATTGCAGAGTGTTCGCTGCAATCCTAGGGTATATCTAGGAGTTTCGGCATGTCGCTCTGGAGTTAGAGAACAGACCCCCGCGCGTACGTTTTTCTCCACATTCCTGCTCATATTTGTGAAGCTTCTGGTCTATCTGCATCTGTGCATTATCATCCTGTCTGTCTTCAGCTGTCAGCACGTGCCTCAGTAATGTGTGTGGAACTCCGTGGCATGCACATATAAGTGTGTGCATGTGTGGTATTTAGTTTGTCTGAACTCATCTATGCGTCAGGGTGTGCTGGACACTTGGTCTGGTGTTGGTGTTGGTATGAAGCACTGGAAAAATGTGGAAATCTACACAGTGATGTTATCTCAGTGATGTTGTCTATATAACACACTGCAATTGAAGCTGAGATAAGCCAAGACAACAGTCTTCACACAAGCTGCTTGTCTACTACGTGCAGTTACTTCAAATAAACATGTTTTTCTTTTTGTGATTAAATCTTACCAAGGGATTTCATTTGAGGTCGTTTTTCATTCCACTTGCAGAGACTCTGTTATATTCTTTTAAAGGGAAGAACTGCAGCTCTCTTTGGAAAATCTGGAAACAACAGGCAGGTGTTATTGCATCAAAATGTATAAGAGCCAATTATGTTCCGCTATGCAAGTGCAAATGAGTAAGGATGTAATAGTAAAGTTGTAGACATGTTTCTGTGCCATTTCCTGTCTAATGCATCAGGCAATTCATCATTCAGTATAAAAATGTTTGTCAAAGCACATTTTCAGTATCTTTAAAGCTGACGTTATGCGTAATGGTTCTCAGGAACCCACAGGGCACCAAACACACATTCACAGACTCATTCACACTCACCAGTCCACCTACTGTCATGTTTTTGGGAAATGGGATGAAACCTGAGGACCCAAAGGAAACCCAAATGGGGAGAACATGCAAAAATCCACACAGACAATAGTTCAGCTTTACATAATAAAAACTAACAGGCTATTTTGTACTATTCTTAAAGATGTATTATATTCTGACAAACATAAAATGCTCACACAGGTTTTCTTTTGCAGATTTGTTCCATATTAGAGTTACACACATTTTATACACACACAGTTTATACTTTTTTTCCCCAAATGAATAATGACTTAATTAACCTCCGCTAGCATATTCTAACTTTAAATTAATTTACCTAAACACTAGCAAATGCTAATTTAAACACCATAGTCAACTTAGCAAATGCTAACAGAAGTGAGCTCAGTGTAGAAAAACAAACGCTAGCATAATCACCTCAGACCACATGGCTAATGCTAACATAAACTACCTCAGAGTAGCAAAACTCAGACTAGCTAGCAAGTGCTAAACTAAATTATTATTTCAGCTTAAACAAACTAGACCACCCAAAGGGAGACAATCAGAAAGGGGAAAGAGGAAAACAAGAATATAGAAAATAAGTACCTGAGAAGTATAAATGTCAAGGAGGGGGAAAGGAGTAATCATTAAAGAGAGAGTTCTTGGTTCAAGCCGGTTTTACGTGGATTAACTCTTCAGTGGTTGTATCGATCTTCTCCCTCTCCTCAGACTTGTTTACACGTTGTCTTCCTTCAGTCTCCAGTGTGTGTGTGTGTGTGTGTGTGTGTGTGTGTATGTGTGTTCACCAAGTTCATCCAAGCATTTGAGGCTAATCCTCCCTAATAGGGGAAAAATGAATGGGGTAAGAAGGGAAGACAGGAGGGCAACAGGAAGATAAGAAAAACAGAGAGAGTGAGAGAGAGGGGGATGATGGACGGATTATAGAGGAGCCAGTTTAGTTGTAAAAACATGGCTTACTGCTGTGTTTTGGCTTGATATATGCCGATAACCTGTACAGACAATTTAGGTGCTGGTTGTAATATCTTTGTTTAATCCTTTCTGCCAAAATCCATATCCATCATAACAGTAAAGACAATCGTGATAAGAAGAGACAGGGAGGAAGAGAGAGAGAGACAGAGAGCGAGAAAAGGAAGAGAAACCCAGAAAGAAATTGGAAAAGCCTTATGTGTCACTTATTATAATCAGAATTGACAGAATTGAAAAGATAAGCTGGAAATGTTCCTTGAAAAAAGAGAGTGAGCGAGCGAGGGAAGCACAGAAAGCAGGAAGAGGCATGAATATGCACTGATTTAAGGAGGGGAAATGGGGCTAAACGAGAGAGATCAATAAAAAGGGGTAAAAAGAGAGGCAGAGAGAGGGAGGTGTGGAGGGGTAGCAGGTGCACGGCAGCATGGTGGAAAGTGTTAGCAGCAGTACACTTTCTGCCCCTGCCCCCCTCTCCTTATCACCCCTCTTTGTGCTCCTTTTCCCCAAACCCTTAAATTCTATCTGCATTTTGCTTGGCACTCTGGAACAGCTTTACCTGATGTTCGAACCAGATTTGCACACTCCGCTGCGTCTCCCTCTATCTCTGTGTTACACACACAAACACGTTCGACACACCCACACACTGCGATCACATTGCCCTCGTGAGGCCTGTGCAACATTTAATTGGCTCCTGGTATTAAGTTTCACTGTGAAGAAGCATTTATATAACTGAAGCTTGCTGTTATTAGATTAGCGGCTGGGAATATAGTAAAATTAAAAGCAAACCATATTAGTGTCACATAAACAGCACGAGTGGTTGTGTGGCTGATTTAGTAGCTTGCACTGTGCAGGAGATTTTGACTCTTCTGTGCTGGTTGTCAGGAAGGAGAAACCCTGAGCTACACTGTAATACATTTGTGGTTCTGTGGTTCTCTCTCGCTCTCTCGCTCTCTGTTTCTCTCTCACTTTTTCTCGCCATCTCTGTCTTGCCTGCCAAGCTCCAGCATCATTAGTGCAAAAGGGATCCCTACCTAAATGGACCTGGACCTCTGCCAGCCAGAGGCGAGAGCGAGAGAGTGAGAGAGAGAGAGAATTGGGAAAGGAGAAAACAAGCATATTCAAAAGTGAACAGACCTAGTCTAAGTAAAATATGGAGAATTTATTTCCTGAAAAATTCAAATCAGCAAAAAAGTAACGTCCATGCACTTTACTTTTTGTAATCTGCCGATAGAGCCTGTTATTCTGAAGCACAATTTACACTTTATTTCTTCTTTAATGTGTGTTTTTTTTCTTTTAAATGTCTTCATGAGACGGCAGAGAAGTCAGAGTGCAATGGAGTTGATGCAAAGTCATAAATTCCTATCAAATGAACAGCTTATGTGTGCAAAAACATACATCCTGCTATTGTCTGTAATTCGTGACATTTATTCTTTGTTTCTCTCTGAATTCATATCAACCTCTTTGTACTCTTATATGGCAAAGAAGTGCTCCGATGTCGGAGATGGTGGCGTAGCGTGCTATGCCATGAACTGTCTGTATTCTTCAGTTGAGGTCTTGAAATTATAGTGCCAAAGACTGAACCACAGTACATAAAATCTGATCTTGAAAAATACCTGAATGTCTAAAAGGATAGAATATTTCTGTTTGTTTTTAAACAATGGCACCATTCACGCCCACATATCTGTGGTCTATAGAAGTGTCACTGAACTTCAGCGCTTCAGTTCGAGGGTGCTTGATGTTAGAAGTGTCCTCCTGTTTTCTCTCATGTGTGTGTGTGTGTCCACTTTGACACCACCCTTGTTCGACCAACAAAGCCGTTGTGTATGAGAATATGCAGCTAAATGGAGTACAGAAGACAGAAATGAGGAAAAAGCAAACCATTCAAAAGCCTAGCTTTCAGACCAGTGCACTGTACTCCATGGTCAAATGTTTGTGGACACCTGACTATAACTTATTGAACATTCCATTCCAGATTTAGTCCCCTCTTCACTGTTATAATAAGCTCCACTCCTCTGGAAGGCTTTCCATTAGATTTTGGAGCATGGCTGTGGGAATTTATGTCCATTCACCCACAAGAGCATTAGTGAGGTCAGGCACTGATGATGGATGAGGAGGTCTGGGGTGCAGTCAGCGTTCCAGTTCATCCCAAAGGTGTTCAGTGGGGTTGAGGTCACGGCTCTGCAGGACACTTACGTTCTTCCACTCCAGTCTTGGCAAACTATGTCTTCACAGAGCTTGCTTTATGCACAGTGGCATTGTGATGTTAGAACCTGTTTGGACTGCTTAGTTCAAGTGAAGGAAAATTGTAATTCTACAGCATACAAAGACATTCTGTACAATTGTAAGCTTCCATCTTTGTGGCAACAGTTTGGGGAAGAACCACATATGGGTGTGATTATCAGCTGTCCACAAACCTTTGGATGTATGTGTGTGTGAGGGCGTCATGTCGTGTTTGAAAATTATACATTTAGTAAATTAAGGGACTATTGGGATAAAGCGTAATGGAGAAAACTGAGAAAGAATTGCCTCGCTTTTAGTCCTGTTAATGTTGTTTTCCTTCATCACGAGCACATTTCCTGTCCTGCGTGTTAACTGCAGCACTGTTGATTTTTCCCGTTTAAGCCACCTGTTAGTTGCTTCTGCTTATCTACAACACAAACACGCAGCTCAAATGTTATCCGTCCAAATATTTGGAAATGTTTAGAAATGATCAACCATGAACTAACAAAGATCGGACAAAACCACAGGAGGTATAGGAAGACAAGTGGACAGTGATATGAATGCAGATGATGATGAGGATGATCAGAATGTGGAGATAGGGGAAGGGAGGGAAAGCAGAGAGAGAGAGAGAGAGAGAGAGAGAGAGAGGACAGCACTCAATGTCCTAACCCTTTTAGTGAGATTAGTTTGCAGCATAATGTCTCACGCGGTGCTGTTATTCATCTTCTGACTCAGCTCTCTCTCTGTAACTGTGCCTTCTCACAGAAATGAGTTTCACTCATTCCTCGGTTTGTTGCCAAACCCTCTCCTGCATTCTGTAGCAGTACGGCACCGGCTCCAACGTGCACAAGGAGCATTGCTGTTCTCCTGACAGCGTCACCTCTTGCAACAGCATAGCGACTGAGTGACTGTCACTGCTTCGGAGCTTCCCCAGCTACACTTATTCGCCATTCCCTCATCATCATCATCATCATCATCTCTCTCTCATATTTAATTCAGTCCATTTTTCGTCTCATTACTGGCTGCAGCACCATCATCTGCACCCTACCTCAACTGATTGCCTCACTAAACAAATGCCTATTATATAGATAATGATATAAATTGTTGAAATAAATGGATGAAAAGCCGTGTGGAATATCCCTGAGGGTTCAGCGTATCTTCATCCTTTAACTCATCTCTACCTGTCACACTTTTGCACACACTGCACTCTGTCTCGTGCTAATAGGTGCCTTCCTCACACTTCTCTGCTTTACACTTGTCTCTATCTTTATTCTCTATCTCGCTGCTCCCACTCTTTTTTTTTCAACCCTTTACCCCATCTGAATAAATTCCCAACCTCACCTGCCTCTCCAGCACCATTTTTAGAGGTTCACTGCTTCTTAGGGAGCGAGGGACTATAGGAGATGGAGTGGGGGAAAAGGTGCATGGAGTAATTGGAGTGCCTGAGGGTAGATGGGTACTGGTGTGGAGGGACAGGCCATCCCTAAACATGAAATATTAACTCACTTTTTCATCTCAGCCTCTTTGCTGATGCTCTCTAATTAGATTCCTGGCTTTCAGGTGTCTCTTCAGGTGTGCTGTTCTTGCTGCATATTGAATCTTGCAGCCTCACATAATAAGATTTGCTGTTTACACTGGCAGATTTGTATCTTTAGCCTAACTGCTATAATGCTATAAATGTACTGTCGTTTTAGGGCACAAGGCTGTATCTGACAAGTTTGTTTTGAACTGAGTATTGCTTTTGACAGCTGATCTGGCTTAAATCAATTCCTCAAACTTCAAATTCTGGCTTCTTATTCAGTTCTTCATCTTAAGGCAATACAATACAGATAGATAAAAACCATTTTAGATTTCAGATGTCAGATTTTTGGACAGATTATATATAAGATGTCATCTCGTAAACAAAGGTCAACTGAAAAATAGCAACTTTGAAGGCTTTAAAATTTGTGTTTTCTCAAAAACAGAATTCAGAACCAAAAGATTTTTTGAAATTTTATTTACATTTCGCAATTTTATGTTCATTCCTAGCCCTAATTACAGAGAAATGTCTCAATATGATGATTATTGTTGGGTTTATGTTAGATTTTATACTGAAAATCTATACTCTATATCTATAATATAAATGTTATACTTTTTATAATATTTATTTTTGGGAATATCATTATTAAAATTATTATAATTATTTTTATTACTGTATTTTCTAAAATTTATAACATTTTAATAACATTTCAACAAACTTTACCTTTAAGAGTCTGTCTCTTGATAGTGTCTTGTATGAAATAAATAGTTTTGATTTGAACAACAAAAGACTATATTTTTGACTTTATTTAAATAGACAAAGATTCATTTGCACAAATAATTTTTATTAAAGTTGCAATACAGAAATTACAGCAATGGGCAAACTGGCAAAGATTGCCTGTGATCGTTATTGTTTAAAAAAAGCCTCTATTCACCTGTAGTGTCTTGGCTTCAAGCATATTAATCAGAAACTATTTTGAATTATTTAGTAACTACAGAGAAAATGAAAGCTCTGTAGTTATGAGCGTGAGGAATGTTGATGGGTTAATGAATGATCTAATCTAATTAGCTAATCAAATCTATCTAGCTAATAGACGTTTGGATGGACCTCAAGTAATCTTTGCAGCGATGTTTTCCTGAGTTTTTCTTTTGGACTTAGCAGCTGTGTGAAAAATTAATAAAACATCAACTGCATCAGCTACGAATGAAAACTTTGTCTGAATTATTAAGTGAAGTTTAGACGCAGCACCCTTGTGAACAAAATGGTCCAGCTAACTAACTTGGCTATAAATAATAAATGTAGAACAGTGCACGAAACCTGTTTGGAATATGTTTGGTGTATTGAGTTCATGGTAGATTGATCTCCGCAGATGTAATCAACATGCTTGCTTTGCTGGAACATGCATTTCCTTCATTTTATTCACAGAAATCCAGATGTGGATTTAAATGTGTAAGAAACAAACCAGCTGACTGTCACAAAAACTCCCAGAGACGACATGAGGACGAAACCTCAGAAGGAAACCGGTCTTCTTTTGGTGGGATCATAAATAGGAAGCAGACTGTGAATAAAAGTCATGGGAGTCTGATGATTACAAGTGTATTCGAATTCACACTGTTTACCATCATATTCCTCTTATTTGCTTTCTCTGTCTGTCTTTTAACTCTTTTAACAGCCTGATGCTCATTGCAGTGTCCTTGGTTTCAATGGGTTTGACCCATGATCCTATCATCAGGACCAGCAGTAACAGAGCAAAATACATGTGGGACAAAAGACTGAGAGAAAGCTGACCTTGTAGTCCACTTCACTCTGTTTATCCTGCAAGAAAGAGAAAAAGAAAGAGAGAGACAGAGAGAGAGAGAGAGAGAAAGGGGGGGGGGTGTTTTCAGGAACACCGTAGCATTGCAGTATGCCATGGCAGTGAGAAAGGCACTGAGTAGCACGGTGTTCATTTCCCTGGCTTTAGACTTAATGATCAATCCATCTGTGAGGCATCTGAGCACTGCTTGAGAATCCCTCACGTAAGCATAATGCTAGGGGTAATCATAATCACTCAGATTTATAGTATATGCTTGATTGATGGGATCACGCTGTGCATATTCATGCCTGCCTTTAAAGGATCCGAAAGGCAATATGTTATATATGACGTTTAGGAACGATTTAAGAGACCCCCAGTTCAGCTCATTCACACAGCACCACTTTCACTGATCATTCTTTTGACTAAATAATGTTATTATGATTAATAGTGATTTTCCAACCTCTCGTTAGTCGGTGTTGGATCAGCACCACACTATAGCGAGGCTGTTCTGACGTGTTTTAGTCATCCACGCCATGCTGACGTCTTATAGACAGCATGACTTTAAACTTCTAACAATAAGTTCAGGCCTGTTTCTTATAGAGGAGGAGGTCTTTTGGTATCCATCCAAAATGCATGTTTCAGACAAAAAATTATGCTGGAATATTCTGCTGATGGAGTTCAGAAGGACATTTCTGCATCCTTCAGAAACCGAATTGGCCAGCGTTAATGGCTTGTTGTAGCTGTGTGAATTGGTGACCAGAACATTTCTGAACTAAAGCTCTTCACACGTGGATGTACCCCTCGTTTGGCTTCCAAAGGCACAAGAGAAACATGTTTGCATCCTATAATCAGTTGATTGTGTTCGAATCCCTATGAAACAGAATGGGAGTCAAGGGAGAATGAGAGAAATGGCATCCTTTCCCTCTCCGGTCAATCACAGTGACAGTAGCCAATCACTGGTGTCTGGGAGCTCACGTATGTGGAAGAGGGCAGAAAGTGCCTTCCAGCTTGTGTGCGTGCACAGTTGCTTGAAAAAAAGCGGTTGGATGACTTCACACGTCTTGGAGGAAGCACGTGTTAGCCGTAAACTGTCCACAGTTTGTAGGTGTTGTATGATGGAGGACAGATGGCTGGGTGGGAGCTGTGGAGAAATAAATATGGAGATTACTGGCTGATTGGTAGAGTTTATTTACACAGTCATGTTATTCGATTCAATGGCAAGAGCTGCATTTTTGATCTACAGTATATTTGAAAATGTTATTGAATGTAGCATTGTACTGTTGATGGAATGCACTCGGATGTAACCATGCATCAGGCAATAGGAGTGGATTTGATATGGGCATGTAGGGAAAATCTTTGTTCTACATATACATCAACACACATCAGTGCATTTTCTAGCAGATCATAAGATGTCCTTCTGAACTCTGTATACATATAGGATGTGATTTGAACTTTTATAAACTGGCAGGACGCACGTCAGTCTTCTTTTGTCATTTAGGTCAGGGTGAAAAGTTGTGCGTGTAAAGGCCATATCCGTTATAGCAGTATATATAGAGAGAGAGTTGAGAGAGACTGCACTGGCTTTTGGCTCAACATCAGAAGCGCAGTCAGATGATCACAAGGGTTTACGCTAGACGAATAAATAGAACGATGACTTAAAGCAGCTGTCTTTGCATGACTCATGCAGACTTTCAGACGAGTCAGATGACTCAATTTTATATTCCATTTCTTTTTTATTCTACGTTCCTCAGCATGATATTGACCACGGGTTCTTATATCAGGACTTTCACTTCTTATTCCATACTTCCTCCTGTCCTTCTGATCCTCCTGTCTCTTTCCTGTCTGCGTCCCTCTCTTCCTCCTTGATTCGTTTCTGTCCTCGCCTCTCACCCATCTTTATTCCCTACCTCGTGACTTTGCGCGTGTGTGTGTGTGTGTGTGTGTGTGTGTGTGTGTGTGTGTGTGTGTGAA
>JAQMYM010000033.1:4902357-4921723 GCA_030014255.1 Parauchenoglanis ngamensis
ACCTTTATTAGTTTTAAATAAAAAAAAATTTAGTATCAAATTAGTAATTTGCATTGTCATGGCAGAAAATGGACAGAAACAAAGAGCAGCAAAAAATTAAAAACAATGGAATAAAATAAATATAATAAAAATACAAATGTACACTTTACAATCTAAAATATAGAAATAGCATACAATAGTATACCCAGAAAATTGCACCCAAGTAAAATTGCACATAATGAGAAACTATCATGGTATATTGGGTATGTGTGTATGTTTAACTAGTTTAACTAGTTAAAATTTTATTTATTTATTATTTTATTTATTTATTATTTTACCAGTGGAAATTAAATTCTCTCCTGTTGAAATAGAATTCCTGATATCAAGAAATCCGTGAATAAAAGCCTGAAACAGCTTGCCACATGGTTAAAATTTCCACCTGCTGAAATTCTTGATACCAAAAAAAGGAATGATTTTTAATTTCTGACTTTTAAAAATTCAACTGCAGATATTTCTAATTCGAATCATTACTAGTGAAAATTGTACTCTTACTGATAAAATTTTAATTATAACCCTTCTATGATTAGAAGCTGAGACGGCTTGCCATACCGTCCCCTCACGAAAAGTGGACAACAATGAGGCATAAATAAAATCTATGAACGGTAAAAGGTGGAAGGTTTTTCCTATTTGAAAAATAGTGATGCAAAAACGTAAGGAAACATGGAATTGATAAACAGTAAGTGCAAAATGCTTTATTTGCTATATTGTAGTGCACTCTGACTCTGTGATGACTCTCAAATAAATAAAAACCTCAGTGAAAGAGTTCTCTATAATTGCACAAATACATTCATTTTTAGTAATCGTTTTATCCAGGACAGTGCAACTTAATTCCCTTGTTTTTAGAAGAAAGCATTCCTCTGCAATACTCATTTTTGGGGTCAGCCTGAACGAATATTTGCCCATTTGCAAGGTTTACCAATGTACTGAACGAGTTGCCGTAGTAGCAGCGATCGGCACTCCCCCATAGTCGTGGAAATATGGCGTCAGAGTACGCGCAGCCGAGCTTGAACTCTGCAGACGGATAGTGAAACTGCATTCTGGGGACATTTAACAGATCTGTACTTGCAAAGAGCAAACGTGGAATCGATTATTTTGTTAGGCTAGACATGTTTGAACCCATGCATAAGTAGCCAAAGTCATTGTGGCATCGGCCCGGCATGGAGCCTTCAGGACAAGGCAGGTAAGTGCAGGAGAGAAGCCAGTAGAATTGTGTTCACCCAGCCGGGACTTTATCGTGCCAAATAGTGCTCCGTGCGCACTGCTTTTAACACAACATGGTGCAATAATACCGGCGCGCATGCGCGATCGAACGAAAGCGTCTTCCTGCCATATAGTGCTCTAAACGCTGTGCACCTAATCGAAATTTACGTGTAAGTTGAAAACTTTTTCTAACCAGAAAATGGCTGAATTTAAAACCCACGCGTAAATATATTGTGTTTCGGTGGAAATGTTAAAAATGGACAGAAGTGCCTGTCCTGTGAGACGCATTATCATGGTGTGATCAGTAGACGCTAGCTAGTTAGCAGGCAATGACTTGTATGCTCAGCATGTTCTTGTCACTTTTTTCTTTTTTTTCTTTTCTTCCATTGGCCTATTTGCTCGTAGTAGTTTTTTATTTGTTTACCGTAAATGTTATGTACGTGCATTCAACCATGTTTGAATGAAGTTTTGGTGCGTGCGTTGCATAATTCCTTCTTTGCTTTAAAACTCAACGAAAAGAAAAAAACCAATGTGTAACTTCTATTCCTCTTATTCGAGCGCTTTGCGAAAACAAGGGATCCGACAGCGGCGTTTGCTAAATGTGCAGTGACTCAGAAAGGCAAACGCTCGGCACGGCCTCTGTAAATGTGATCACAGGGAATCCCTGCGGACTGCAGACAGATTGACGCAGTTTCTGCTGCGATGCAAATGTTTTATCTACTGATCTGATGTGCTGTTATACTGGCCAGTAGTGACCGGAAGCACCAGCATGCGTTCACGGGTCTGTCTGATTCAGCCAGGTTCAAGGTTTATGGAATGCAACATTTTTATCTTCTTTCTAATGAAAACCTCGCCATCATTTGCAAACAAACAATGAGTATTGATTATAATAGAAAGCACGCATGTGTATGTTAAGTACTGGTGATAATCTGCTGTTTTCTTTTTTATTTGTGAGAATTTTGCAAATGGTGAAAAATGCTAAATATTTCCAATGGTAGTTTATTCCTTCCCAAATGAAATTGTATTGTTCTCGTTTAAGTTATTGTATCGTACCAAATGCCTCAGTGAAAGTAGCGTCGCTAAGTTGTATTAAGATAAAATACAAAATAAATTTGCACTCGCAGTGGGCCTCAAGGAATATTAAGATGAACTATGGAATAGTGGGGCGGCGCGGTGGTTAGCGCTGTCGCCTCGCAGCAACAAGGTCCTGGGTTCGATCCCCGGGTCACCCAGGGTACCTTTCTGTGTGGAGTTTACATGTTCTCCCCGTGCATGCGTGGGTTTCCTCCGGGTGCTCCGGTTTCCTCCGACAGTCCAAACACATGCAGATTAGGTCAACTGGCTACAGTAAATTACCCATAGGTGTGAATGCGAGCGTGTGGCCGTTTGTCTGTGTCGGCCCTGTGGTGGACTGGCGACCTGCCCAGGGTGTACCCCGCCTCTTGCCCGAAGATGCTGGGATTGGCTCCAGTTTCCCCGTGACCCAGACGGATAAAGCGGTATAGATAATGGATGGATGGACCTCAAAACCCTTTTTTTTTCCACCACAGTGACAATGTTTCTATTTTTCATACTCTCAAAATCATTATACTCATTAAAAATATATATATGACTGCATTACATGGTTTGCCTCACAGAGGAAAAATCTGTGTAACTGCGATCACGTATGTTCTTATGTTGAGAGCTATATAATGGCATTATGTGTCACAGTTTGTGAATATGAAATCCTAGTTCATTTTATTTATTAACACACTCTAATGTGAGCTGTCCAATGAGCTCATTATCAATCTCAAAGACTTTTACAACATATTCAGTGTTGGTTTACTTTTTGTCTTTGAACCTTTTGACCTCATATGTTTAGGTTGACCCCAGCCTTTCCACGTTCAGATATTTTAACAGAATACGAGAGTCCATAGGAAGACATTTTATTTTATATTTTTGTTTCAACTCCCTGTACAGAGGTTAAGATGTAGCGTGTCAAACTGCCCCATAGCCAACAAGCCCCAATTTCACTTTTGTATATTAGCAGGGTTGATGATAAATAAGTGTAATTAAATCTGTGGTGTAGAAAAGGGACTTTTTTTCTCAGTCTCACCTCCTCCAAAGGCTCGATCATCCCAAAATCCTAGCGTCTTGGACTTGATTCATACTCGACCCTTTAAGAGCTTGGTCTTGACTCAGGCTCGATATAGGTGGTCTCGTCAACATCACTAACAGTACAGGGGATGTTATTTGGTCTTCTTTAGCCTAATGTCTGTGGCTTGGGCTTCGAAGAAATGACACTGAAGTGTGTTCCAAATAGTCATTAACTAAATCCGAGATGGGCTTTGTGCTGCATTCAACCACCTGCCATAAGCTCCTGTTTCTGTTTGGCACAGGATGTGACAGCATGATCTCCTTCATTTTATGTCAGCATACAGTACAATGCTGTTTGCCACCATTTTTGTAGTTCTGGGACATCATGAACCCCTAACCAATAATTATTTCTAAATTACTCACTGATACTTCAGAGGCTCATAACTTATAATTAGAAGTTCCACTAAAGCTTGTGTTTTATTTAGGGTGCGGTGTCATTTTATTTGTTCCATAATTCCTCCTGATCCTATATAATTATAGCTCTTGCATATGTTCCAGGTGCACTCTTTCATGGGTTCTTCATTACAACTAGATAATCCAGCATGGTCTGTTATGCTCCAGATCGTCTCCGGGCAGTTTTTATAAACTGTGGATCAGGATCAGGTCATAACAGTGGTGCACTGTGGGCTTACCTTTCAGATGCTGCTGAAACATTACAGTACACATTTCACATGTGTTAAGGTTGTGGCCTGTAAGGACAATGGCTGGGATGGGTCTGCGCTTCTAGCCCTGATCTTCACATCCCCTTCCTCCGCCAAATCTGATAACATTGCATCAGGGCACGAATATTTGTCAGGGAAGATGACAGTGTGGAATAAGGAAACACTCATGTGATATTTGTGTGTGTGTTTGGTGAGGATCTGAGAGGAACCATCAATTATTAATAATTTTCCTTCCATTAGCTGATATAAAATTATGCAAGAACTAAAGGTTTGAAGAAAGACCATGTCTGAATCTCGCTTCTCCAAATGTATGTCTAAAAACTATATAAACAAACTCAGATTTCTTACGAAACCCAATCTTTCCTGTCTCCATTTTGTATTTTATTACTACTTCTAAGTACTTCTTATCACTGACCTGACGTACATTTCAAGACTTGATAAAATGTTCCTCCAGAATTCTTAAGAATGTTGATTTGTTTTCCTGATTTGTTTGGCTCGGCAGAGCATCAACTAAATCCCAACCTTTCCTTGAATGTGTGGTTTGTACTTGTGGAATGCCAATATAATTTCTGCCTCCCTTCCTCTCGCTATCTCTCTCTCTCCTTCTCTATCTCTCTCTGTCTCTCTCCCTCTCTCCTCTATAGGTCAGCCTGAGATTGATGAACCCATGTTGGGAAAAGTGGCAAAGCCAGGAGATAAGGTCACGCTCAGGTGTTCTGCTCAAGGCCATCCCGTTCCACAGTTCACCTGGAGACCCTCTGGCAAAGAGGTGTGTGTGTGTGTGTGTGTGTGTGTGTGTGTGTGTCAGTCAGTGTCTCATTATTTGAGAGCACATCTGCACAATTGGCCATGATATCATGTCATTTTCTCTGTTTATCATTTGAATTATGGCGTAGTTATGCAAATATTATACCACAGCACTATTTAATACTCAAATCTGATTGGTCAGAAGGTGTTTTCTATAACATTAATTCTTACAGTAGGGCCAAAATGCAGATTTATTTTAGTGCTTATTCTAATAGTTATCATTTTGATGGTAACAACATAACAACTCCTTGACAGATACAGTAACAGTTACTGCGTTTTCTACCACGAGTTTCTCTGTAACAGAACAAGCTGTGTTTATTATCATTTTTTTTGCTTGTTTTGTTTTTATCTAGTAACTTCTATAGAAAAAAGGGACTGGTGAGGAAACGATTGTTTATAGCTGCTACAAGTGCTAACAGTGACTAACTAATCTCACAGATACTGTATTTCACAGCATTAAATGTAGCCATAAACGTTTGAGAAATACAACTTGTCATTTGTTAATAAATAAAACATTGTTATAGTTGGACAATTGGTGGAAAATAATCATCATTTGGGAGGTAACAGTAATTCTTCTTTGATTCTGGCAGCATCACACTACCCCAACCTTGATTATTTTCTTATAACTGCATTGTTATATTATAAAATCAGTGTTGTGATTTATTCATTACATACAAATGTTTTAATGTGTTTTAATTCCTGTCTTTCATTCTCTCCCTTTGTGTGTGTGTGTGTGTGTGTGTGTGTGTGTGTGTGTGTGTGTATAGTCATTAGAGTTTAATGGGACTAAGGTCACCAGCATAGTCGAGCTGGACGCCACAGCTGCTGTTCTCAAAGATGGCGTCACTTGCGAGGCAACCAATAAGCACGGTACAGACAGCAAGAAGTTCACGGTCGAAATCCAGTCAGGTAGGTCTTTTCTTTACTTTAGCAACGTAACTTAAAGCTATTTTCATGCATACAAACCTAATACATGCAGATCTAAAGTTACCGTCTTCATTCTTTCTACAGACAACACAATCGATCCAGCCAATGGTGCAAAAGGTAGACACTTGAGCCTGCTCTTTCTCCTCTTCTCCTCCCTTTCTGGACTTTGCCTTCTCCATACTCTGTAGCCTAGCTCCTCCAGCACTGTACATTGTATATTGTGTATTGCTAACAGAACCACTGTGTATATTGTATATTGTATTATGCTTCAGTCTTTGTATGATGTCCGTTCTCACTTTTGTGGAATTCACTTCCGACTTTTTTCCTCCTTGGGACAATAAAGAATTTGGTTCTATTTTCCTGTCCTCTCCATCCTTCTTGTTTCTGCTTGAGGTGTTTCCTTTCCTACTCGTTTCGTCCTCCTCACGTCTGCTAGTGTCTGTGTGTGTAGTCACTGTAGTGTTCGTCTAATCATGGTGGTGGGCTTGTCACATATATGTGAGTACTTTTTCAATGTCGCTGGGGTTATGTCTATGCTTATGATTTCTGCCATGGGACTCAACTCTTTCTCTTCTTACACTGCTGCTCAAAGGAAGCCCAGTGTTTGCAACAGGTCTGTATGCTTGCTGTGTGTGAGTGTCTGTGTGTGTGTGTGTGTGACACATGGGAAAATTTGGGCATCATTCTAAGCTTTGTGTGTGTGTGTGTATGTGTGTGTGTGTATGTGTGTGTGTGTGTGTGTGTGTGTGTGCTAGCACAGTTGAGCGTGGTTCCCTCCTTTTGTCTTCATTTCTCATGTGACACAATGTTGATGGGGCTTAAAAGTAAAGCAACAATCCCTTATTGTTCTTTGTTTCCTTCCCACCATTTCTGCCACACCCACCTCCTGTCCACCTCCACCTGTTTCCAACACTTTCCTCCTAATCTCATTTCTTGTGTCCTCCTCTCTTTATGATTCTCTTCTCTTTTCCCTTCCTCTTCATATCATGTCATGTACACTTGCATTCTGTCATCATCCACGATGTTTTCCTTTTCTCTTCTCCTACTCTATTTCGCTGCCTTACTATCCTCCTTCTGAATCTCCCACTCTTCTTACATATACACCTCTCTCTCTCTCTCTCTCTCTCTCTCTTCCATCCTGTGTGTGTGTGTGCTCCTAGCGGACACTCAGCAGGGAGGCTCCAAAGGAGTGGTGGTCGCTGTGTTGGTGTGTGTGCTGCTGTTGCTCCTGCTGGTGGCTGCTCTTTATTTCCTCGGTAATAAGGGCAGGATGGCCTGTCAGAAGAAAGAGAAGAAGGAAGTGTAAGTAGCTAAGAGGATCAGAGTGAGGAGGAACTTTTATTGAAATGCTTATAGACCTGTGGACAGTGCAATATGATACAGTGCAGTTATTAATGTAATCAGTTCCTAATCTCCAGAACCAGCCCCACCCTGGTTGGGTGTCTGTGACGTTTTCTATTACAAAAACGCACACCTGTGAAATTAGGAGCCCTCTGGAGTGTGTGACATCATTTCCTTTACAATGCTAGTGTTACCAGTAAACAATAGACACAGCAGTGGCAACAATGAAGGAACGTCAGAGCCTGAATTACCTTCCAGGTTTTCCATTACTACTCCATGTGAAGCTTCGTTGCCTAATTTCTGCTTTTTCTCAGATCGTATCTGTGAACAACTGACATTTATCTGTCTTTAGTCCCCTTATCTGTCTTGAACCTTTTCTAGCAGTATGCTGAAATTGAATAAAACAAATTAAATATTTTATTGCTGCAGGTCTATTATAAGATGTGCTGACTATCATGACATGTGTTTAGCTGCTTGTGAGCAGGGCGATGGAAAAGGAGAGTGTGAGCCCTGTGCTGGCCAATTCGATTTCACTCCTCTTCACAATAACATTGGTACAGAAATAACCCTAAAGCTGTTACAACACTTTAGCATACTAAAATCCAGTAAGCTAGGTAAAAAAAAGAAATACTTTTTCTTACAGAAAAACTGCAAATTCTTATAGCCCTGAGTTTTCACTTTCATATGAGACATTAACCACTATTATGGACTGTTACATCACAAATAAAGTCAATGCTGAACACGAGTGCCCCAAAACAGCCACAAACTGGGGAAAAGCTGCAAAACTTTATTCATGTCACATCACCACTTGGATATACTGTACACTATAAAGACACCACCCTTGGTTCTTCCCCAAAATGTTGTCACAAAGTTGGAAACACACAATTATATAGGGAGACTTTGTGTGCGCAAGTATTACAAATTCCCAAATGTTCCAGCATGACAATGCCCCTGTACACAAATGAAGGTCTGTGAAGACATGGTTTGCCAAGGTTGCAATGGAAGAACTTAAGTGGTCCGCGCAGAGCCCTGACCACAACCCAACTGAACACCTTTGGGATGAACTGGAACGCTGACTGTTCCCCAGTCCTCCTTGCCTGACATCAGTGCCTGACCTCACTATTGCTCTTGTGGCTGAATGAGCACAAATCCCCACAGCTATTTCCAAAAAAATCTAGTGGAACGCCTTCCCAAAAGAGTGCACATTATTATAACAGAAAAGGGGGGACTAACAGGATGTTCAACAAGCACATGTGGGTGTGATGGTCAGATGACCAGAAATGTTTGTTTATATAATGCATTCTTGAGCTAAAAAAGGTCTGAAGATTGGATTTGTGTCACTTCAGTCAGGTAAAGTAAACAAAGCCAAACACTGAAGATGGCGTTGCCATACCATCAGGGAAAAAACATACTATTATTATAATACTAGTATAATAGAGTAGCTATTATTTATTGGCAAATAATGGCTCATGACAATTTTGTGTGTCCATTGCATTTGAGTAATACAATCAGTTTGCACTATAACAAGCTCTACCCATATGTCCCTGCTTGGTGCTCCATTCTGGTGAGGTTATTTCTGCCAAATTTACAAATGGATTCCACGTGAACAGATTCAAGATTTAATACATTAACAGCCAATATCTGTGGTATTTTGGACTTCTGAAACAGAAATGTACAGCTCAGGATTCACGAGTGATGCAGTCTTTTTTAATATGATTCAGTTCAGTTTGCAGTTGATGCTAAGTGTGATTACAGTATGTTTCCAGTCACTTCCTAGTAATTTACCATTACATCCGAGACAAATGTTGATATTCCCAACTGTTTTGTCTCGTTCTCACTGTAATTCTGCAATACACTGCTTAACAAAACGTAGCTATAGGAAAAACTCATAAGAACCCGTTCTCTAAAGATTAGCACTGGCAATCATGATGTTTTGATATTAGATAATCTTGATAGCAGGACTAAAGAAAGGATAGAACTGATGAAATCAGAGAAAGAGGCACAGATTTAGTAAAATAGTTTAGTAACTGCTGTATTGCAATATTATATATAATATAATGTAACTGTATTGCACTGGGCATTTTTGTTTCTTTCCACCACTAAAACGAGATTTACAGTGTATTTTCTCTCCACTTTCTGCATGAACCCGTTTGTGTGTATGCACAGTGCACCCGGGGAGGTGAACGATGACATTGTGGTGGAGATGAAATCTGGCGAGAAGCCCAATGAGGAGTCAGGGCTGCTTAATAAACCCCATGTAGAGCAGGTAAGAGGACAAAGGTCAAAGTCCATAACCTTACATGTCCTGGGTTATTGCATGGATCCATGGAAACTGAAATGACCATTGTATTCTTCTGTCCTTTCCCCTCCATTAGTGATATGAGAGAAGAATGAGGAGGAAGACAAATCATCTGAGGAATTGGAGAGCAGCAGGAGTGCTTGTGGGGTTTTTTTTGAGTGAGGCACCAACCTGAAGCAGAGGGAAAGATATATTTGAGCTGTAAATTTTCATTAAGGTCAGATTGGGAGGTGGCAAATGGAGTTAGAACCAGTGGGTGGGGTTTTACATAGTTTTGGGGGTTAAGGACAGTGGGTTTGAAGAATTTTTGTAAAAATGGTCTTCTCTTTTTTATGGGGGTGGGGTGAATTGAAAATGTTTAGGGTTTTTTTTTTTTTTGCCAAAGTGAGAAACCAGTCATGCAAATTATTGTCCACTGGTCATGTCCACTGCTCAGACTAGCTGTGGAAAAGAAAGCATCAGAAACTCAATCCAGCACCAGGCATACTGCCAAATTTCTTTTCTATCCCAAAATCCAGATCTTTTAATTAAATCACTGTGCCGCTGGATTGATCTTTAGCCTGTGTACTTCTCTTTTCAACTCTGCATTAGACACTGCACTTACTGTCTGTTCTTTCACAATTCGTTCTACTATAAGAAGTGCACTGACACCTGTTGATCATCTTTAAAAACACTGCTCATAAGCATACACGTTGTCTAGTACAAATTGCCTGACTGTGGACTTGCATGCTACTGAAAATAGCCTGTCTCTCTTCTTTCCCTACATTGTATGTATAGCCAAATGTCTGCCTGTTCATATCTATATTACATGGTAGCTTCTTACACAGCATCTGTAATGTTTGAGCAAACCAAATGGAGGTCATGCCACTGAATGCTCTGACATGTACAGACCAAACATGAGATGTTTTGGTTTTTTCCGTGTTTTTTCTTTTTTTTGGAAACCCCGTGACCTTGCAAAATGTTTTGTTTTCTCTCCTGAATCTGGATGCCATGTTCAAAGAATTTGTTCGTTTTGAGTAATTTAAAAGGCTGTGGAGAGAAACACAGAAGTCTTCTCTAACTAGATCATTAGACTTTAAAGCTGGGTTACATGTCCTGTAGTGTGAGGAATTTGTCATGAGGCTGCACCCATGCATAGTATTAAGATTAAGAAATCATGTTGTTTCTGTTGAGTGACTAGGAGTTAAGCTATGAGAAGTGTAAAAGTAGTAGTAAATAGAAAAACACACATTTTTCCCAGACATAAAACTGCAGTTTTAAGAAAAACCCAAAAGGAACTTACAGAGCACCAGAGAACCACATTAACGTCTACTGATTCTCATCACTCCATGTGCCTTTCTCAGACCTTTATTTGTATTTAGGGGTCTATTAAAATACTTCCAGGCTCTCATTCAGTTCTAGTTTCATGGCCCTATACAAGTACGATGTAAGCAAGTAGTGAAGAGTCTCATCAATGAGCGTCGATATGGAAATGCTAGGATTATGGCCACACATCTGCTTTAGTTGTATTTCTTTTTTTAAAGCCAAAAATATAACAGGCTATAAAGGTATTGAATTCTCTGTCATATTAGGAGGCTTCATGCCCCAAAGCTCGACTCATGTCACTGCTGTTATGTCCGTGCTATATTCTTTGAATGTGATTTGAATGAATGTCTCCCACACACACACACACACACACACACACATACACACAAACACACTGTGCTTCTTTCCCACAGGCTCTAGCAAAGCAGAGTAATTAGAGATGCTCTAACTGATATCACATGTGAGTTAGTAGTAATTGAATAAGGCTGGGTAAGGAAGTGTGTTTATACTATATGTGGAGATTTTGATTTGAATATGAGCTAACTACTGAGTCATGCCTGTACATATTATCCTGTGGTTTGGTGTGTATGTGCTTTCATTAACTAAACACACATACGCAATGCTTTTCTGAATATGGGGTTATCAGGCTTACCCTTTCCCAGACACTGGTACCCATGTTAATTACATTGCAAAACTTCGACATACAACTAGCTGAATGTTATATTTTATATTTAAATTAGATTTGTTTGTTTTTTTATTTGATTTTTCCAGCTATAAGTTCATGCCAATTTATCACTGATATGTGTTTGAACATATTTTTGAGCAAGTCCTTTTTTTTTTTTTAAAGAAATGATGTGTTTAAACTACTGAATTATTGCTTCTGTTTTATATCCGTCATGTTCACTGGTCTTGCAGGTCAGGTTTAGGTAACTTGTCATGAATTATAAAGTATTGTGACTGCTTTCTCCTTTCTGATGTACATTTTGTGGTATTAGTTGTGAGCTACGTAGCCTTGTTTTCCCCCTTTTGTGGAGCTGTGTAGAATTTATACTGACAAAAAAAAAATCCCACACCTTATCTGTGTCCTGTACTGTATTGTATTGTACACTCTGGGTGACACGCCTCATATTAGCGAGTTGAGTAATTAATGGAAATGTGATATTAAAGGTGTTCTATGAAGGGAAACTCATAAATGTTCATGAATTTAGGATTTTCACTATAATGAGAACTTCTTCAGCTTTTACTAATTCCATCTCAAACACTTGCAGTATATAAAATGCAAGCTGCTGCCTATGTATCAAGGCAATGTCTTAGACCTCAGAGATTTAACAGTTTTTACTTATTCGATATACAAAAGGCTTCTTACATTCTTCTGCAGAGGCCTCCAGTGAGCAGATGATTATTTTCACTGCTCCTCTGCCTGGTTCTTACTTGCCTCAGCCTGCCAAGTGCCCATTATGATATTGAAATACCTCCTGCTGAACCTACAGGGTGATTTGTGGCCTGAAGGGAGAGAGGAGAAAAGCAGTAAAAGGAGGAAGACAGATAAGAAGGAGGAGGACAGCAGAAGTACTCCTGAAATAAAAACAAATTAAAAGAACAGATGAATTGGATCACCTTTAAAGATAAATCACTGATAGCAAAAAAAATAAATAAAAAACACATAATTTGCCAGCTTTCCTGAAAAAGAGATGTGTTTTTTTGGAACAGATGGAAGTGTTCATTAGATGTGAGGGCTAGCAATAGCTGAACAATGAAACTATTAGGTTGCATTACTATTAATGCATTACATCACAAGGTCTCAGGAGTCTATGGTCAGGGCTAGAAAGAATTCAGCCCCGGCTTCTCTTCGTACCATCCATCTATCTATTCTGTCATGGTCACAGGGAAGCTGGAGCCAGCTGACTTCAGGCGAGAGACAGTATATACCATGGGAAAACCCACACGGGTATATGCAGACTCCACACAGACAGGCCCCAATCTGCCGGCAGGTTTGAACCCAGAACCGTCTTACTGTGAGGTGATAGTACTAACCACTGCACCGCCCTTCTTCATACCATTCCGAGTATTTTTTCTATTCCAATCACTTCTACAGAAGTCTGAGAAAAGCCTTTGTTGCTCTGAACAGATGAGGTTTCAGCTATGATTATTTAAATCATAGCTTTTTCAGTGAATCCCCTTGATATTTAGGGAAGATATTAGATATTCCTTAGTCAAGTAACACTTGAATGTTTCCAGATAATCACTGACCTTCTCATTACCTGTCTCAGCATTTATTTATGGTTGCAATACCAGCACTTCCTTAGTCCAATTAAAACTCCCATCATTCTCAGAGAACCACTGGCCATTTCATTTAGCCAACAGCACGTCTTCCTCGGCTGCCAAACAGGAGAAAACAGAACATTGAGGACTGATGGAGCAAACTGATTATCATTGGAAATGATCACTGTTAACTGCTTAATCAATCAGCACCACAGACCGAGCACACACGAACCCAGAGAGAAGGAGGAGCAGAGTAAGTGTCGTAAATTAAACTAATAAAATAACCCATTAGTTGTTTTAAAAAAAGAGGGCCTGTAGGAGATCAAATGAGCTCGACTTGACCTTTGTTTTGAACTGCTATGGATCCCGATTGATTTCGTGAGATAAATGAGCATATTGATGACAATCCATGTCGCTGATTTCAGCATGATGCTCTTTCATTAGTGTTAGTGTTCATTAGGGTTTTTGCTGCTTCACTCTCTTTATGCAAGCAAAACATGTGTCTGTGTACATGTGTGTGTTGAAACTGTTAGAGGAAAGAGGTGTTTAGTTGTCCTGTCTTCACCTGGGGGAAGGGGGAAGAACGGAATGTAGGCACATTTCTTTCAGTTATTTTCTCTCTGTGGTAAGAAAAATAAGATGTGTGGGAAGAACAAGCAGACGCAACAAGTGATAAGTGGAAGAGAAATGAATGAATAAAAGCAGTGTGAGTGTGTGTGCTGTGCATCTGTGAGTCCATCATGTGTCGAAAAAGGACGTGCTGACATGTTACCTCAGAGTCTGTGTAATGGTGCTTTCACTGCCCTGATATTTACAGTCAAGATGGAGCATGTTCATTTACCACTGAAACAAAATCTCCATAAAATCCCAGAAGGTTCAGCCCAAAGATTCATAGAATGGCATGTGGAGCATTACAAAAGACAACCCCAACAATGTTTCATAGCTAATTACAGTAGGCTACATTTTCATCAGTATTCATTTACAATTCACACACACCCTTTGCTCGCTAGCTCCTTCAGTCAGTGCTTACACCTCTTCCCACATATTCACTTTTTTTAAGCACCATTTTCACTTCATCTCTTGGGAATTGTGTGTGTGTAAAGTGTGTTATGTGGCACACTCGATTGCCTTTTCAGTCATGATGGCCCTCTAATGAGCATGTGACTGGAGCATAAGGCTATCACAACTTCACAGCCAATTATGCAAATGAATCTTCCATGTACAAAGACCCTGTCTGAATTATTAGTTATATATCGTCGTTCCTGTCTACAGTAAGTATATTGTCTCATTTTTTAACACATGTAACCAGTTATTCACAAATTAACCCCTAACCAAAGGCCTAAAGATGAGAAGTCCAGACATTTAGACACAGAGTCAGCTATTGTACCTGGCAAATCAAATTCTGAAAACTGATTTTGCTGCACAGATTTACTGTTTTTCAAAATTCAATTTTGTTTATCAAATTCAATTCTTCTTTAGATGAAGAATGCCTAAGATAAACAAAAGCATGGTATTTATCAAAATATGATATTGCATGCTGACATAGGAAACTAATCAACAATGGGGTGGTGTAATGTGCCCAGATGTAAAGTGGAGTTAATGTAACAACCCTGAAGTGGATTCGTTTACTATAACACTTTACAAAGGGTTTTATTCCACAGTAATTTGACAATGATTACATTTTTTTTATTTATTAATTAATAATCTCATCTTTAACTATTTAGAGTTACACATAATGTTGTGAAACATCCATGAGACAACTTAGTTTGTGCCAGAAGTTTACATACACCTAGGCTAAAGATATTCAGTCTCAGTTTGCAAAACTCGCTTCACACACGTTTCACATTACCAGACATTTTTTTGTTTTGGCAGGTCAATTACGGCAGCTACTTTGTTCATATCAAAGTTAATTTTACAACAATTGATTAGAGATTTATTAATTTATTTATTAATTAATTGATAGTGATTTATTTCAGCTTTCATTTACTATATCGGAATTTCAGTGGGTCAGATGTTTACCGTCTCTTTAAACAGTCTGGAAGATTCCAGAAATTTGATGTAATGGACTTTTAAAAAGCTTCTGATTGGCCAACTGTCATAATTAGGAGAAAACTAGGCTGCAGATGTTACTGTAAAAGGGCCTACCTGTAGAGCCAGTGCTGTTTTGCCCTTGATATCATGAGAAAATCCAAGCAATCTTCAGTAAAAAAAAAATTGTGGACACTCACAAGTCTGGTTTCTCCTTAGGAGAAATTTCCAAACAACTGAAGGTACCATGTGCATATGTACACTCCTGGGCAAAAAAACTAAGGCAAACCCAATATTGCCAAACATTAGCTTTTATCATTGGTCAGGAAAATTAGCAAGAATTAAACAAATAGATAAAGTAAATAGGTGTGGCAGCTTTTCCACTGATTTTTTCTTTAAAGTCTTGTGGGTAAACTTGCAGATGGTGTTTTACAGAAAGAAGAGTCCATGTTGTTCCACTCAATGTTAAAGTCTTCAAACAGAAGATATTTTGGAAAATGTTGAACACGCAGACAAGTTAGTTTCAATTTTATATCATTTAAACAGTTAAATCTTTTCATGATTTTCTCTTTGCGTGCCAGAAGACCATGTAAGTGAACTTCCCAGTTTCCAGCTTCCCCCCCCAACAGTTTCAGCAGCAAGCACTGACGAGCAAAGGAAGTGCTTTTTTTTTATTCTTGTTCATTTTTTGACCATTAAAATATTAATGTTTGCAATATTGGGTTTGCCTCATTTTTTGCCCAGGTGTGTACAAACAATTGTATACAAATCTAAAAATCTTGGGACAACACAAACACTGAATTATTGTCATGTCATTGCTAGTTTCAGCCACAAAATGACTAACTAAAACTACATTACCCATCAGCCCTAGCACATCACATGACCTAGTCCCAATCCTCACTAATCACGTACACCTGTTTCTTGTTGCATTAATTATAACCCTATTTCAATTCCGGTTTCAATGTATGTCATTGCCAAGCTTTTGTCAGGTTTCACTTTGGTTAGGCTTAGTCTCACATTTGTATTATGCTGTTATGTTCTTGCTCTCAATCTTGGTTTTTGTTTGATAATGATATGTGCTTCCACTTGGTCTCTTTTGATTGTGTTTTCCTTAAAAAATAAACGCAGCTGACCAATCCTTGGATTTTTGGGGGGCTTTAACCTGCGTCTTAGCCAAACCCAGTCAGCCAAACATGGGTTCACATCACATGACAGTCACCATTGTCACTGATCACTCATACCTGTTTCTGGTTGTGCTAATGAATAACCCTATTTAAGGTCTGGTGTATTTATGTTTCACTGTCAAGCTTTTGTTGTGTGTCACTTTGGTTATGTTTAGTCTCTTGTATGTATTATACTAATATTATTGCTCTTATTTTTTTTTGTTAATGATCCATGCTTTCACTTGATTTTTTTTGGGGTTGTGTTTTACTTACTAAATATCTGTAATTTAATCTGCTTCCCAATTCACCATTGGAGGCACAAAAGGAAAGAAGGTACAAATTAACACCTAAAGATAAATGAATGTAGCATGTATGTAGCCGAGAGAGGGGGACAAAAAGCCAAGTCAATTCCTAATCATGCAAATATGTATGAAAAGACCTGGTGCTCCTGTGTGCTGAAAATGTGTGAGGGTCCACCACCAACTGACTAGCCTCCCCGGCTGAGACACCCAGCCGTACCTCTAAACACAAAAGAAGAAGAAAGAAAAATATTCAACACAAAACATATAATTATACACAAATCCAGTTCAGCCAACTAATAATCTTAAGCAAGCCAAAGAAAGAGAATATTATACATAAAGAAACCAAATTCTTCAAACAATAGTCCTACAATTACAGCATTACAAAGACAAATAAATAGAAAATACAATCACCACCAACAAGGGCTGGTTTACAGGGCATACAGCATGCTGCTCATGCCAGGCTACAGCCAAATATCATCAACTTGAGCAAAGCAAGGAACAAAGAAATGACCCTCCTAAAATCCATCCAATGCTCCATGGTCAGGCTAAAACTACCCTAAAAGCATAGAGTCTGCAAAGGATTAGAAAGGGAACTTAGAGAAAGCTAGCATGATAAACACAAATGCACTTGCACAGACACCAAAGTTTGAGCAGATGAAAAGAAAATAAAAGAAACTAAATGAAACAAAATGAAACTGCAGCCGGCTTGAAGCCTGGCAAGCCAATACTGATACTCCTAAAGAGTTTGTTGGGCTACTGCTACCTGCTGGACAAACAAAAGTCCCAGTTAGAATAAATCTTATAAAAGAATCAAAATATACTGTATGCTGTTCCTACATGCCATAGTTTCATATAACACACGCACAAAAGTAGCCCTTTATAATGCCACAGCTTAGCTGATGAGGCTTATGATATCAGCAGCTGAACACACTTCCAATGGTATAAACTCTGATTGCATGATCAACTAAGCAAACAAATCTGTCTGCACATGCAAAGTGGAATCAACACATACCTTTTTGCACCCTGAAGGAGCAGCAGGGAAGACGTAATTCTTCCAAAAGTGGAGCTCCCTCATAGCAGGTAACTGGGCCTTTGTAAACAAAGAAACGTATCAGCATACTAAATAATGACCAATAACCCGGCTAAGTTAAAAAAGAAGACCCTACCTGTAGACGAATAACCGAGGAATATTGGCTGTTTTACCAAACAAACTCAGACTGTGAAGGCTGAAAGAGAAGGGCAGCACCCAGAAGCACAACCTCATCGGATGTTCACTGCGGCTCTTTAAACCTCTGCGCTACCCAAATATTGTCACTACAGGAAAAGTAACCAAGCAACGAACATGCCCATAAAGGAACAGGATATACCAAAACAAACTGGTCAACGCTACCCTCCTACATGTACATTGGTTCAAGAAGTTCAACTGAACCCCAAAACAACAACAACAAAGGAAGTGGTGAAGGAGTTGGAGGCATCAAGGAACAAAGTACATTAAGATATGCATTAAGTTCATCAAGTAAGTCCTAAATGGCCTGGGCCTGTAGGAGGCACATCATAAGGCACCATCCCAACTGTGAAGCATGGTAGTGGCAGCATCATGTTGTGAGATGTTTTGCTGGAAAGGAACTGGTGCACTTTAGAAAAAGATGGCATCAACAGGAAGAAAGACTGTCTAGAAATGCAAAGGCAACAACTCAAGACTTCAGCCAGAATGATAAAACCTCTCCACAGCTGTCTTTCGGCAGGACAATGATTCTAAGCATACCTACCAACCTAGGTTGTAACAATTTGGCTTAATTACAACTAAGTGCAAGCATTGGAGTGGCCATCGAGGTGGAGTTGGGGTGACATTTGGGATGACAATATGTGCAATATTTAATGGCTCACAATGTTAATGATGCCAAAAATAACCAGTTTTAGAAGAATCCGCAAAACAGCCAATAGTTTCATAAGTATTCACCAGTAAAGCAATTAATATATCTTCCCAAGTTTTTAATCAAATGGTGATTTTACAATAACTCAGACTTTCACCTTGTACTTAATCAGTTTCGGTGAAATCTTCCTTCTGTTTAGTGGTTCAGTTGGAGAAAAGAGCTTGATTCTCAAAGGCACAAGGGAGAACATCCTTAAGACCTTGACATAACACATACCTTTCTCCACCTTATCTTTGCTGTTCTTTTCCTCCACACTGGATTACAGCACTGAACTTTAAAATTTACAACAACTCTCAGACCTGACCCCAAACTATTTTTATTTTTTGAGTACATTAAGTTTAATTATTTGAAATACTGTAGTTGTCATGTAAATGTATGAATCATCCTTACATGGCTTATAATGCAACCATACCAACCGACCAACCAACCATTTTAGTTTATGTAGAACTATGAATAGAGAGTAAATATGCTTGGAAAATAATCATTAACGCATTTGGATTATATATATTTGTTTGTGCAGTAGCCTAGTTTCTACAAGACTTTGTAAAAATGTTTTCTAATCATTCATCCACTGGCTCTATATTGATCTACAGTTTGTTTTAGTAAGTTAACATAAAATTAGATCATACTAAATGTACACCCAACACCTTTGATCTAAATCTAGGACTGTTAAATATTTAATTAAGAGCTTACTGTTAATGAAACTGTTACTGATATACTGTGTTGAACAGAAATGTGGATTAATCCAAATGAATATAGTCCTCATGATACTGTTATATACATCAGCTTCTTCTAACTGGCAGAGGAGAAGGCATCGCAGTTATTTATAATTGTTACGGCTGTGTTGTGTTATAGTTGTGTTGTGTGCTCTTTTTTTTTTCCTATGTTTCTCCTAGGTTCCACCTCTTTTGGGGGAAGTGATTGGCTGCACCTGCACTTGATGTGTTCAGTTAGCCTTGGA